>JAQLOL010000025.1:9852280-9877829 GCA_029783665.1 Naso thynnoides | reverse complement strand
ACGTTTCCTCATTTTGACCGCTGCTTCAATTTTAAAATTTGTTTTAAAAAGATAATTTAACCAAATTCAAACTTACCAGCATCCGCGTTGTTCATATCTGGGTAGTCGTCGCAAGATAATTGACGTCACGCCTCAGCGTGCAGAGGCAAGGCTGCCCTAATATGAACAACGCGGATGCCGGTAAGTTTGAATTTGGTAAAATTATCTTTTTAAAACGAATTTTAAAATTGAAGCAGCAGTCAAAATGAGGAAACGTGCAACCACAGAACGATTTAAAAAGATGTTCGGTGCTCATACGTGCACTTTTACTCAGCACTGTATTTTTGAACATAACTGAATATAAATGTCCACACGCTGCAGTTGGGTGTGTGGAAGGTATGAGATGAACTGATCATAGGCGACTTGATTTATGAGGCAAACATTGATTATGACTGGAGATGCTCTTTAACACTGTGAATCTTCCAGCAACGGTTGTTTGTCCCCTTTTTCTAAAGCACCTGAAGGTATCCTTAGTCTTAACTTTCCTCATGTCTGATTTTAAAGTGTCCTGTTTGATGATAGATTTTGGTTCCCCAATATTTTTGCCTTGGTGCAGGCAACACTTGAATCAAAACATGTAATGTGATAGAAAAACATTAAGATATTTTGTAAGTGGGTTTTTATTCTGTGATCATTTTGTTTAATCAGACAGGCAAGTTTAGCGTGTCACCACTAGAGCTGCAACGATTAATCAAGTAATCGATAGAAAATTAATCGCCCACTATTTTGATAATCGATTAACCGTTTTAGTCATTTTTAAAAATAAAGTTAGAAGAATTCCTGGTTTAGCCTCTTAAATGTGAGGATTTGCTGCTTTTTGTCTCATTTCTGAAAACAAATTCATGATAAGTGACACAAAATGATAATAAATGAAAAGTCTTTGTGTTTTGGGCTGCTGTTTTGACAAAAAAGCAATTTCATTACGTCACTTTGGGCTCTGGGAAATTGAGATGAGCATTTTCACACTTTTTTGAAGTTTTATGGAATAAACAATTAATCGATTAATCGTGAAAATAACCAGCAGATTAATTGATAATAAAAATAATTGTTAGTTGCAGCCCTAGCCAGTACTAACTCCCTATATAAATTCAAGTCCAATGACTAACTCCTGTTTTACGTTTCAGTCTGTATTTTTATTTGTGTTCTACATTTACCCAGACTACTGTGGCCAGGAGCCTGTTTCACTCAGCTGGGTATCAGTCAGTGTAAAATCAAAACGTGCCCTTTTTTAGTTGGATTGGGATGGTTAAAGATGGTCACAGAATTTTCATCCAGCTAACTTAATAACATGATGCGACCCATTGTGAAACCAAAGATGTTGAAGCTCTTATTTACATGAATTTTAATATTGCTGATTCTTGCAATAGATGTAAGCAGTCACCAGCAGACTATGTACATATGTTTTGGTCATGCCCTAAACTGTCACTGTTCTGGTCAGCTACATTTGATACACTAGGAGAAGTCTTGGGCGGCACAACAGACTCTAATCCCCTTGCCGCCCTTTCTGGAGTTCCTCCGACACCTGACATGCCCAATGCCTCAGAACGAGTTATCACATTCACAACTCTACTTGCTAAGAGGCTTATTAGTTTTTGTTTTTGTTTTTGTATTTATTTATACTAGACTTCCAATAAATAATTAACCGACTCCAAAACGCTGCTGTTAGAGTGCTAACAGGGACAAAGAGAAAATAGGACACATCAGACCTATTCTGAAAAATCTTCACTGGCTTCCTTTCCAGTACAGAGTTGATTTAAACTTCTTTCTACTTCTGCTCCATAGAGCTGTGAATAGTATGGACCCCAATATCTTTCTGACTTGCTCACTAACTACCACCCAATAAGATCCCTCAGATCATCAGACATGGGCCTCCTGAATGTACC
Source organism: Naso thynnoides (assembly GCA_029783665.1). Taxonomy (NCBI): domain Eukaryota; kingdom Metazoa; phylum Chordata; class Actinopteri; order Acanthuriformes; family Acanthuridae; genus Naso; species Naso thynnoides. The sequence continues at coordinate 9,875,907 of JAQLOL010000025.1, read as the reverse complement.
TAAAGTCAAAACCAAATCAGGTGAAGGTGGTTTTAGTCACTGTGGTGCTGTCCTCGGGAACAAATTGCCTGCTGACCTGAGGTCTGTTGAAACACTAAGTTCTTTCAAAAGTGGCCTCAAAACTTTGCTTTTCTCTCGTGCCTTTGGTTGGTAACCTTGTGGACGTGCATGCACGTGTGTGCATCTGTGGGAACAGGCCACGGACCACAAGACCTGTACTGTGTGTTTGTGTGTGTGTGTGTGTGTGTGTGCAGTGTTGTGTGGGTTGGTGTAAAGTTACTGTAGACCTATAAATGTGTTCATATTTTGTTTCTCAAATAATTGTTTTGTTGTTTTTATTGTTTGCATTGTGTTTCTTTCTTTTATTGTCTGTAAAGCACAGTATGTTTGCATTTGTATGGAATGTGCAACACAAATAAAATGGAATGAAATTGAATTATTCTCCTTGAGTGGATACATTCATCTCCTCCAACTCATAATAGATAGTTACACAAAATCCTGTATAGTAACAAGCTTGAGGATTAGGTTCTCCCTTGGAGGTTCTTTAAAAACCTTCAACAAATAAATCCTGGCGACCATTTCTATGCCATATAGACATTCTTATTACAGAAAAAGAATCTGATAATTGAATATCTTATAATGTGTGTGTCTGTTTAATGGCACAGGCTGGGTGGGACTGAGGTTTTTTGAGGTTTTTCCACTTCAATTTTTTGTTTCTGTGTGCTCTTATTTAATGGAAACAGACGCCGGCCTGCTATTCTTGTAATCGTTTCCATTAGCATTTTTGCAAACATCTACAAAGAGCTTGGAGAGGAAAAGAAATGTAATATTGATTATTAAATTATACAGGTGTAACAGTTAGTTTTAATGGCCATATTCAACTGGAAAAGCTCCACCAATGTGCAATTCATGATTATGTTTCTTTCTGTAATATGCAGTGCTACACTTACACAGTGTTGTGAGTTTTATCATACCACAGCTCCAAATAGGTAAAATAGGTAAAATAGGTGAAACAGGTGAAATAGGTGTACCCTTGGAATGTCATTCAGCAGCAGATTGAATGAAACGAATGTTAGGCGAATGAACTCCGTCATAGGTCACTGGGACTGGGCTGTCCCGGCTACAATCTCAGCCAATGGCGGTCGAAGTGTGATGTACATTAGCCAATCAATGGATGAGTCAGGGGGAATGGGCGGGCACTTGTCAAGCTACGGTCACCGACGTTGTCGTGAACTTTGCCGGTGTTAAAATACCCCTGGACCCGAGCCGTTAGCGTGAGTAACGTTGACCAAAACATAGCATTGCATACCTATATTTGTAAAAGAGGACAGTGGCGCATGTTAATCTCTTAACCACTGTAATTGTGTTTTCAGTATTGAGCAGCAAATCTCGTGGTCGAGTCCACATGGCTATCTAGCCGCCTAGCTAACCAACCAACTAACCTTGCTAGCTTGCATTAGCCTTCAGGTTAAACACTGCTAGCTCATAGTTTTGTCGGCTGCTGGCTAATCACCAGTGGTGACCTCTGTAGCAAACCACAAGTTGGAGGTCGTTATTTCGTTTTCAGGTTTTGCTGTCGACTATTATATGTGTCGAGAGAATGACTAAACTGGGCCTTAGCCACAACCAACCTGCTTTTACCACCAGACTAGTCGGGCAGATCCTTGACTGTAGCTCGCCAAGTTACGTTCAGAAACGTAAACCTTTCTAGCGCTAACTGAGCCAAAGTGCATTAGGTACACATTAATATGAAAAAGTGGATATTGCCAAGCCGAAAACAAAGCTGTCTGTACAAAACCTTGAAAGTCATACAAGCTAATGTTTGTTAAAATGACACCTCCAGTTTTGGCTCACCGTTTTGGAGATTAGCTTAACGTTGACAGTCAGTAGTAAGCCGGCTACGGTGAGATTATAGTACATTGATCCAATGACTGAATGAATAAAACAGATTTTTCATCTGTCTGTCAACTTTACCAGTCTGTTACAGTCCCAGAGTATGGGCAGTGTGTTGGCTGCCGCCTCCCCCAGTCCTGCCCCTGCTGCAGCTGGGGGTAGCCAAGGGGTCCCAGGGTTGGTGTCCGTCCCACCGGGGTTCACTATGCCCACAGTGTCTTCCGTCCCTCCAACATCTGGATCTGGCCAAGAGACAGCAGGATCAGATTCTGCCCTCCCAAACCCAGGCACATATGAGGAGTGCCATCGCAAATGTAAAGGTCAGAAAATCTTAAGACCATTTTGGACCGATGCACTTGATTGGTCACATTTGTTCAGCTTGAAGTAATAATCATGGAATTACAGTGGCAGTATCATAATTGATATAGAAATATTTGTTAATTTTCTTTGAGCATTATTTTGCTTTTGTGTGTTTCAGAGGTGTTCCCTATGCAGATGGAAGGTGTGCGGTTAGTGGTCAACAAGGGCCTGAGTAACCACTTCCAGGTCAGCCATACTGTAACTCTGAGCACGCTGGGTGAATCTGGTTATCGGTTTGGTTCCACCTACGTAGGCAGTAAACAGACTGGACCCGCAGAGGTATTTGCCATCTTCACATCACTTACACAAACCTTTAAGATGATGTTGACATCTTGAACTCTGGCTTATAAATGGTCTTGGTCATGAATATTTTTTTTAGATTCTTCTTTGCTTTGAGACTGGGGAAAACATTTTTTTTGTTTTCCTGCAACTGCATGACCCACTAGTCAAAAGGTTTGACTCATAAATGAAGACTCTTGTCATGTTGTGGTTTAGGGCTTAAATCTGCATCTTTCAGAATTTGTGTCAAATGAGAAAAGACAGGAAGCTGAGAGTGTTTTAATTTACACAGTTGTGGAAAAAAAGGATATATATGACAAATGTATGCTGAAGCAAACTGCAGGGAAACCTGCAAATGTTGTAATAATAATTGTTTTGTCGGTCAAATTCAGTTCAGTGAGATCATTTGAATAACTTTTTTTTTCTTGTCACATTCTTTAGTTGTAGCTTTTTTTAGTTGCCTTGCCCTCAAGGATCACACTAGCAACTTCTTAACGCAACTTGACACTTCCACTGATATAACAGAAAGCTAAACAGCCTGAAGCTCTGTAACATTTCTCTCAACTACCTTTTAATACAGATGGCAAAGTTTCAGTTGTAATCCATCCACACAACTTGAAAGCTGACAGAAATGTGTTTTGTTTCCTTCAGTCATTCCCAGTCATGGTTGGAGATATGGATAATACTGGCAGTTTGAATGCCCAGGTCATCCACCAGCTCACCACTGCTGTGCGCTCCAAAATAGCCATCCAGGTGTGTAGACAAGTAGATGCAACAGCTTTTAGATGTAACCCTTTTTTCGAGTTTGACACTTCGAAACTTTGTGTTGTAGACGCAGCAGCACAAGTTTGTGAACTGGCAGTGTGACATGGAGTATCGCGGTGAAGACTTCACTTCCGCTGTGACGCTTGGAAATCCAGATGTACTTGTTGGATCTGGTATGTTTTCTGAAAAGGCAGTGTTGTTGTATAAGTAAATTCTTGGTAATGAATTCAACATATAGGATAATTCTTTGCGAAGTGCCACACATTACAACAGCATTTAAGTTAAGGGCTCGGTAATGTTAATTGTCTTGAGGAATGTTTAGGCTAAATTGCTTCTAATTACACGCAAAACTTTCACTGTAAACATTTAAACCTTATACATTAAATTGTGCTCAATTTAGATTGGTTTAATGAGTATTTTCTTGCTTATAGACTAGTCAACTAGTTGCAATTAAAATGTCAGATTAACCGTCGGGCAAATTAGTCGCCACCTGCATCCCTAATTTTTTTGGGTCCAGATCCACCAGCTTTATAAAACTGATACTTTGATCCGATACTTGTTTAAATCTACCTCTGTTTTGGCTAACATCTTATTATTTCACGTGCTACTTGGGCAAAGTACAGCTTGTTGTTTAAATTGCTCACAGAATGAACATCATTAGCAACAGCTGATATGACCCTCCGCCATCGACATTGGTGAAAGCAACAGTTATTCAATTTTTAATTAAAAATGCAGTTCTACCTCTAACACCTAACTTCACTTTGTGAGGCTTTGTTGTCTTTGTAATTATATGCTGATATTGAGCCATTACCAGCAAATAAACCGGGCACTTTTTGTTTGAAATATTTTTTGAAATGGTGCTGATTTATTACCCAAAGTTTTGTACTGATACTAAAATGATCTCTTACCACTGTCCCTCAGGCATTTTGGTGGCCCACTATCTCCAGTCCATCACACCGGGACTTGCTCTGGGTGGTGAGCTTGTGTATCACAGGCGACCTGGGGAGGAAGGAACTGTAACCTCCCTGTTGGGCAGGTACACAGGTAAAGAATACGTTTAAATTCAGAGTTTACAATCTGGCTTTGTCGACATTATTGAGTCGCCAATTTCTGAAATGTTTATTTATCATGGAATATACTTAAATTTATTGTTCTGTAGTATGATAAAGTAGTGTCTACTTTTCTCTTGTGTAATCTGCGTGATTAAATCTTTTTTCTCTCCTCAGGTGAAAACTATGTAGCTACACTGACTTTAGGAGGGGCAGGAGCTCATGCTACATATTACCACAAAGCCAATGATCAGGTACCTAGCATTATTCTGTGCGGATGTTATTATGTGTATCAGTCATGGTTTGTCTCCAGAAACTGCTTGAATGTTTAATTTTTTTAAGTGTGTTTTTAAAACTACAGACAGACTGATTGACTGACTGAGGACCCCTCATATCAGTTTCAGCTGAACTTATTATACTTTTACACTGGCTGTTGATTTTGCCTCCTTTTTTTCCACACAAACAGGAAAATAACAGCTGCATAAATTCTTATTTGCATAATAGCGTGCGAGTGCTGTATCAAAAGCCATGATGAAGCCCCTTGGATAAGAGGCAAAACGTCTTCAGAGACATGTTACTAAGTCCAGTTGCCTTCGATTTAATTGCCCAGATAACTATGATCTGGATGAATGGTAACATTCACAGACAACTGTATTATAAGCCCTGAAAAAAATGTGAAGCTGTCTTCTGACGTCTGTCTTCTTTGTGTAGTTGCAGGTAGGAGTTGAATTTGAAGCCAGCACGAGGATGCAAGACACGACAACATCCTTCGGTTACCAGTTGGACCTTCCCAAAGCTAATTTGCTCTTTAAAGGTGAATAAATACAGTATGAATACAGCCATAGCCCCATAAATTAAATAAAAGTGGAAATAAATTAGGCACATTTACCCAATCAAGTTACCTTAGTAAAAAAAATTCTGGACACGTGCTTACCGTAAAATCTGGAATATATATATGTTGCACAAGTATTCAAGACGCAGTCTGATTTTGGTTGTCTCCTAGAGAGAAAAAAGGTTTTCTATGGCTTCGGTCTGTTTTCGCTCTGTTGAATTTACAATCCTACTAGATGGTAGTTAAGTTCAGCCTACAGTAACGTTGATAGTTGTGACCTGAGACGATGGGCTGCTCTGGCAGACATGATGGCGCATGTCCATGACAAAGTTCGATTATAGTGTCATCTTTAGGGTAAAATATCGTAACACAATAAAATACGTCCCTCTGCATTTTATACTGGTATATTGGTTGCATAGATATATAGGCAACACCCCACTTTTAAGATGGAAAAAAAAAGTTGTGCATCTTACACGACGGATGTTATGTTAAATAATGCTATGTTATGTTTCTGTTGTACTTCTAGTACACCACAGTGCAGATGAACATTTATACTTACTTCACTACATTTATGTGACAGCTTGACTTATTTTTAGTTTATTAATATTAAATAAAACCATCTAATAAATTTAAGGTTTTTTTAATAGATTATTAAGCTACCTAGCTGTTTGATAAAGTATGTAAAATGATCTCCTTCTTTACTGGCTGCATTAGTTAAAGTGATAAACAGATACAGTCATGTAAATAGAATCCATAAACGTATACGAGTTGTCTGAAATGGATCATTCTGCACAATAGGCACCATTACCTTGGTGCTTAAGATACTTTAGTATAGAAATATTGGCATAAAAATGTATCAATTTAAATGCTGGATTTCTGTTTCTAACAGTATTTTTATACCGTGGTGTTACTAATTTTACTGAAGGAAAAGACTAAAATTCTTCCTCCACCATTGAAATGAAGTAACTATTAATTTTTCCTCTCTGTAGGCTCAGTTGACAGCAATTGGGTGGTTGGAGCAACACTAGAAAAGAAACTGGTGCCGCTGCCTCTCTCACTGGCCTTAGGGGCTTTCCTCAACCACCGCAAAAACAAGTTCCAGTGTGGCTTTGGCGTCACTATTGGTTAGAGGTGCGGGGCTGCCTGGAGTCAGCTCGCAGGCCACAGCTTGGACTGGCACAGAGACACACAGGAACCTGGTCTAAGTTTTAGAAATTGGATTCAAAGACTCTCTTACAACTGTGATTTCTGGGGCAGACAGAGAGACAATGACAACTACCAAGGAGCCAGGACTGGCCAAGCCATGCCTACTTTCTGTAGCACAAATGTCTTTCCTTTATGGTGTATTGGATGTACCCAGAGGCTAGAGAGGTGTATATCAGATGGCATCGGTGATGCATGAGAACATGTGATGTGAAAATCAAAGTAAGTGGTTAGGAATAATATATGGTGATCATGTACGATGGATTGAAATAAATGTGATTACTTTTTTGTAAAATTGGGTGTTGTTTTTGCTTATGAAAGATGGGGTGCTGGGTCCAGACAGAGTTAATTTATCTGTAAGTATGATGTGGACTTGTGACCTGTACAACAGTGCTATACCTGTGAAACTTACAATGGAGATTCTTCATCATTGATGCGAATTTAACAGTTTTTTTTTTGTGTTTTGTTTTTCACCCAGCACTGAAAACAAACAATTTACAGAATAATACCAAAAGCTTGGCCTCCAAAGTGATTTTTCAGCTGCTATCCTAACAATGGGCATAATGACTTATTTTATTTTATTTTCTTGCAGATGCTGGGCCTAGAAAGTCTTTCAGGCAAGTCTGCCATGTGAATGTGTTTATAGCTTGTGTTTGCTGCCATCAAGTGGCCAGTTTCTTTTACTGGTAATGCTGGTTAAATCAACATTAGCACTTACAACTTCAGGGACTGAGTAGCAAAAAGGACCCTGCGCTGCTGCACTATCGTTCATTATATGGAGGTTGTCTGGAGTTTGTTGAATTAGTTCAGCTGTGGTGAAAGTAACAATTTACAAATTTAATTGATTCCAATTCTCAGTAAAGGTCTGTGTTTTTCACTAAAATGTGGAAGAATGAAAAAAGCAGCTTGTGGAAGTATCAGTAAAATGCCCTTCAAGGTCTAAAGTATTTGATATGCAGAAAAATGATTGAAAGCAACATTTTACTAGTGTAGCTGCTTAAAGTGGAGCCAGTTTTACCTACTTAATGTAGTTAGATAGTTTTGTCCAATAATAATAATGCTTAGACACATTTTTAACTTTTTGGGTAGTTGTGTAGCATGTGCATTAGGATTGACTTGCCACTAACTGATGAATGATGTAGGTGCTGTTGAGCAGTCAATAGCTGTAGTCCCCACAAAACGTCGAATGCTGCTTGGATAAATATTTATTTGAAAGTTGACCCAAAAAAAATCCATACTTCAAGTTTCCAGAAAAACATTTTTTTGATTTTTAAAAGATTTATTATTACAGTGCAATCCAAATGCTAATAAGCATTACTTTCCACCAGAAACTGAATGATATTGCAGGCTTTAGTATGAGTGCGTATGTACACAAAAATGGCTGACAGCAAGCTTTTTGTCTGTTGCAAAAGCAGCAAACTTTAACATTGTGTGTTAAAATTTGTGTAAAAATAATTACAATCACAAGATTAACAGCAACAGATAAATTGCGACACAGCTGGTCACAACAATAAAAGCATAATCAGGATATTTTAGGCATTTTATCACTTACAAATGCTATCATAAACTGTTTAAAAAACAACCCAAGATACAGAGTTTGCTAGTTCTTCACCCAAATCTCTTTATATACTCAAAGTTGTCACGAGTTATCACAAAACTTAAGAAAAGTAAAATCCTCTGAATTAGTCAGCAAGTGGCAAATTTTCTGGCACTGTCCATGAGCGGAGGTCAGATGCGACTGGGAGGAGATGCACATTAACGTATCAAAAGCATCAGTGCTAGCAGGAGGGTGAGGACGGGGGAAGCCACGAGAGCGGGAGAGAAGCCGAAAATGCTGCAGCAGAAACAGTGGAATAAATTTAATAAATTGACATGCAGATATTTTTGTAAACATGCTTCATAGTTTGAAGGCCTGTTGTTTCAAAGAAAAAGGTTGGTTAGAGCCAACAGCATCCTAACAAGACCATTTTTTTCCCAGCTAATTTATTGATGTAAGTGTACAATGTGTAGAAATTTCAATACCTTCGGTCATCAGTTGTTCGAGGAGGAGGAAAGATGGTGGTAAAGATCCTGTAAGGGGAAAAAGTTGATAATTGTCAACAGCATCTTCTCAAACCCTATTTTTCAACTAATACTAGGATGTAAGTATACGGTGTGAGTAAATTTGAATACCGTCTGTCGTCAGTTGTTCGAGGAGGAGGATGGACGGTGGTAAAGATCCTGTAAAATTTATAGCATCATTTGAAAGTCATTAAAATCTATTTCCAATGCTAAATTTGACATCAAGGGCTGAAAATGTAATGAACTTAATGACACAAAGTCTTACCGTGGTGGGCATGGGCCTTGAGACATATTTCTTGGAGGATGTTCTATGTCCACTGGTCTCATTGTAGGACATGGTAGAACACTTCCATTGACAAGAGGAGTGAGATCTAGCAAAAGAGGACAGTTTTAACACAACATTCACTTAGCTGCAAGAAATTTAAACTTCTTAAAACATGTTTCTTGTAGAATTCCAGGCAGAAGAGTGACTGAGCCTGCCTTCGAAGTAAAAGCTGAAAATGGCACTCCCTCCCTTGAGGAATTGTCTTCGTTCCATCTCCTCCACATTTGCAAAGTATGCTCTGCCAAGCAAAGGTCCAGCAAAGAAGGTCTCATTGTCAATGACAATTGGAGTTCCAACTTCACGAGGATTTCCCCAAAGGTAGGTACCTGATTATAAAAAGCATGTCAAACATAAAGGTAAAATAACTACAGAGGAAATACTGTTCCATTCAATGTGCGAAAGCGGCAACTTGTCTCTTTCTCATGAAGGATTTCTTCATGTTCTTTTAAACCTACCATTAGGGCCGGATAAGCGTAGGTCACTGGTGATGCTCCTTTGTTTGGACATTTGCTCCTTGATGTTTGGGGTCTGATCCACCATTTTGAAAGTCACCTGCCTCTGAGGGCAAGGCCACTCCAGCTCATCGTCGTAATCGCCAGACAAAAGTTGCACAAACAGTCCGATGTATGTCTTGTAAAGCACAATCCCAACCCGGTAAGCATAGCCTCCTCTGGAGTACTGCTGAGGACTGAATACAAGGTCTCCGAAATCACTGGTGTTCAAAACATGCTCAAATTCATCAATCTGCATGGTGACATGCGGACATTCAGTCTCGGACAGATTGATGTCATCGATTGAGAAGCCACCCTGAGAGCTTCCTTCTCCTTTGCGAACCTCAAACTCCACCAGGAATTCCTTGGTAGCATTCAGAGAAACGTGGTGGAGCTGCCAGTGAGTTGTTTTCTGACCTAAAAGAAGAGTTTTAATCAATGGCTGCAAGCCATTTGATAGCTATCAAAGCTATCAAGGTTCATTTGAGTCTTACGTAACAAAATTTGTTTTTTTTAAAAAAATGTATCAATTTCCTGTTCATTTATTCTTGGGGGACAATGCACACTGATCAAAATAATGTAAGCAAAAGGCCAACAGAGCAAATGATACCAGATAATCTTATAGTTTCACATTACCAGTGATCTGTCCCACGAAGCGGACTCTTCCTCTGGTGTCCCATACACCTTGAAACTCTCTCAACCAGATGTTAAGTTGGTCTGACTCGTTGCCACTGTTGTAATAGTAGAACTGGAGACACTGCACATTACATTTCCTATTGACGCTCATCCTGGGGGTCTCCAGCCTGGCTGTGTCTCCCTCTTGTCCATATTCAGTGCTAGCATGCATGAAGTAACCTGTATTTTCAGCTGAAGTGTTTTTGTCCATAATTAATGTGTAATGTCAGACCTTCAAATGTAACATCTACACATATAGTACATAGATTTTTAGGAAATGTATATATCTGCAAGATTTAGGTTGCAGTATTTTCCAAAAGGCATTTATGCCATTTAAAAGAAAAGTTTAATAAACTTTAATTTGATTCTATAAGTTTTAATCTTGAAATCTTACCATCAAAAGCTTTATTGGTTAGGCTGGTGTGGTCAGTGTTGGGGCCCCCATAAACATAGTTTGTCACCTCCCAGCCTTGGCCATACCACGAGCAGTGATTCATTTGGCACAAGGTTCCGCCAGAAAAGCCGCAGTACATTTTAAATGCAATGGTTGAGTCTGCAGAGGTGAATGAAGAACACAAGATTAAGGACAATTAGTTGATTCTGGGATAGCAAACAAAATATGTAAGCTTCTCAGCATACAGTGTGTGTGTGTGTGGAGTAACTAGTTACATTTCACAAAATGACATTATTTAATTTAAAAATAAATGTAATAGTAATGAGTTACAATTACCAAGAAAAAAAAATATGTAAATTACAGTTACTTTTGAAAATGTTAACGATATCAAAGGTAGTTACATCGTAATAATTTCTGTTTCAAGCGTAGGCTATATGTTGAATAATATTCTGTTGTTTTGCATTTTTATGATGTGCGCAATGTTGAGTAAAGTTGGCTTTTGAATGGTTCTGAGCCCCATGTCTGCCATTAACACTGCCTGGTTTAAACATTTGAAAATGGTTAACAGTTGAAAGCAGTCGTTAAAAATTGAGTAAAATAATCAAATAATAATCAAATGTAATCAGTTATATTACTTTGATAAAGTAATTGAAATTGTTACATTACTTATTACATTTTGAAATACCGTAAGTTGTAACCTGTAACCTATTACATTTCCAAAGTTACCTTCCCAACCCTGGTTACAGCTGCAATTCAAGCAAATATTTTGTAGGTATAAATGTATTTGGATGCCTCTTGTACTTCTAATGAGACTGATGAAATCTCATTTTCATTGTTTTATTGCGTCCAATGCATTTTTGACAGCACTGCACAGTAATCTTCAGCCTCCTGGCTAAAAGTTCTGTGTGACCCACTTTTAACTTTTTTGGGTGGAGCATTGGACATCGAATATTACCAATATTATTATTAAAAAGTGACTCCAATGGGTCCTGACCAAACTGCCATTTGTAATGAGTTTAAAGTGAAATCTGATCGAACTGACAGACCAATATTATCACTGAAACAATCCCAGAATCTTCCCAAAGTGTTGGTCCCTTTTAACTCCAAACAATAAGCACTTACTGCAGCTGTAGCGGAGATTCAGCTCCAAAACGTCTTTGGGACTCATTTCCAGTCTTTGACCAATAATATCCTGGAAACTTGGATCTCTGGTTATAATCGTTGACCCGTTGCCATTGCTGAATGCATATTGGCCGTAGTGCATCACGGACCAGTAGTCATATGAGACTCCGTTGGTAGTGCTGCTGTCTTTACCAACTTTTTCAAAATTATTCTCGAAGCCTTGAAAATAAAAACAACTCTCAATTGAAGTAAACTGTGTTAAAAATAAAAACTTGAGAGAGGCATTGCTAGTTAAACCATAATTCATGAATCATTAATTAGACAATAAAATATCTCATATCTCAAATATCTCAACACATCAAACAACAAAGTACAGAAAGTACACAATTGATTGCCATGTAAAATCATAAAAGTTTATAAGTGCATTAGCAGTGAATTAGCAAACTAATTTTAATAATAAAAATAAGAATTTCATAATAATAAAATAATATTTCAGTATTAATAAATTAGCATATTAACTTAGCAATTAACGATATTAGCTATTTAGCATAATGTAACAAACACATTTGTTTTTAAACCGTTTGATCAATAGATTGATAAATTTGATGAATTTTTAAAATGCTTCTGATCATCCTGTTTTTAATCTGAACATTTACTAAACTGATTATATCTCTATAGACGTATTGATTTTTTTTTTAAAGAAACCTTCTCAAAGTGCTTAACACACCTTGACATAACAATAATAAAAACACATAAAGAAGAGGTTTATTATACCGGCGAGTTAAGTCTAAGTGATACCTTCCTGTATGTTGTCAAATTCAATTTCCACATATCTATCTCTGTCATATCTGGACTGTTCATGGAAGAAGCCAAGAGCGTGCAGGATCTCATGTTCAACAGTAGAAATCTCATCACAGTATTTCCCGATGGAGAGAGTTTGTCCGTTGGCTTCAACCCTCCCGACATATGAAAAACACCTAAAACAGAAAAAGTGCTCATCAGTCATAGTCACATTAACGCTTTATCACTGACATGATCATCTTTTATCAAAGAAAGTTTAAAATTTGTAGGAACTCTCTGCACAAACAAAAACATTTATCTTGGTATTGATTAAGCATGCACACACACACACAGTCACACACAACTTCACATATATATCAGTGCTAAATTTCTCCTGTTATACAGCCATCTCCTTTTCGGGCTTGACCAAGATGGGATTTTCGAGGTAAATGCCAACATCCTGTACATATACAGACTGAATGTGGTTGTATGTGGTTATGAAATACTTGTCACAAAGATATATAATGGAAGCAAGATATCTTACAAAGTTTGTTCCAAACATCAGGGCACCAAACAGTAAACACTTAACTTACTGGTTATTAAATAACACAACACCCTCTGCTGGACAAACTACTTAATTACTCCATTTGAAATCACTAGTGCAAGCATTTTTTCCGGCCTTAATATCAGCAAATATTGGAGAACATGCACGCCAATACGGACATATATGCATTGGGTCAATATCGGCCAATAATATTAGCAAGCCAATATATTGGTTGGGCTCTAATCTGCTTGTGCTTACACAAGTTCAGTTGCATACATGCATAACCCCCAAGTGTAAGATATGATCAACTTTTCTTATTATAGCTCTTATGGCTGAGTTTTTTGTTCTTGACTAAAGTATCGAAAGAGAAAGAGAAATACAAAAAACCACAAAAAATAAGAAATTTAAAAAGAATACATACCCGCCTAACTTCTGGAAAGAAATGAAATAATTCTCATTGTCCCTTGCTTTGAAGTCAATGCATGACTTCAACCTGAACTGCTCGAAGGATTTTATGATGACTCCTCTAGCGTTCATCTCTTCCATCGTTCATGAGAGAAGAAAGAAACAAAACAATTTTAACACATTTGATCCTGCTTATAACATTATTCTGAGGCACGGCTCTCACAAATTCCTTCTTTACTCAGGGTAGAGGTGGGGAGTTACTTTGCACACTTGGGTGGTGTGAAGAAAAAGTGTGTTTTCTTAAATCTTAAATATGAGCTTCAGTCAAGCAGCTTTTGTTTTCCTTTAATTTTACTATTGGTTTCCCTGGGTGCTGCAGTGTGGCTCCTGTGCTGCAACAACCTCTGACTGACATAAGCAATCACAGGGGAAAATGGGGGAAAAGAAACCTCCATCCCAGTAAAAATATGTTTTGCCCTTAGCAGAATATCACTGCACACACAACTGTGTTCTTTTTATAATATAAAACAAAGTGCAATGAAAACCCTTCATGTTAGTATGGATGCTGATTGGCACATTTTGAAACTGTAAATGACTGCAACACTTTGCTCTTTCCTTCACAACATGATGTAACGTTAGGCCTATAGTTTGTGTGCAGGACTGGTCATTAGAGAGGAGTTTGCACAAAGGATATGTCGTGACATTTATGCACTTCTACCACATAAATACAATAAATAACATTTCAAATCGACACCAGTCTTTATTTTTCCTGCATTTAATTTTAAGGCACGCATTATATTAGTTAAGTAGCCGACGTTTGCTAGTTAGCTACGGTAACAACATCCATTGTTTGCAGCTATTTGACATGCAATCAATGAGAGACTCAAGCAATGTGGTGTGGAGTTGGGGGGGAGGGTGACAGAGTTAATTAGCAGAGTTAAAGCTCTGCTTGAGCTTGAAAATATTCATTTAGGCCTAGTTCTTCTCTCCGAAGTTGTTATCAGACTCTCAGTCGTGGATGCTGACTGAACTGGAATGGCTGATGACCATAACATACTTTACTAACCTTTTAAGCACTGCAAACACTTGCAGAACACATCCCATAGGTCTGTTTCTCCCTGATGCTACAAATATTTAAGGCTATTATGCTGAGTAAATTAGATTTACCAAGGCTATCATCCAAAACGTAAGGTACTGGGGATGTCCATAGTTGGTTGTCGTTAATAATGGCGCTCCTTTGAACCTTTGGCTGAGATATAAAAAGAAATGTATTGGTTGACATATAAAAAAATACATATTTGTTCTTTTAATTATTATTTATCATTATTTACAGAAATATTAAACTCACCGTCATAATATCATCTCGGAATGAGCCTAAGATGAAGCATAAAAAGTGAGTTTTTTTAACAAAGAAATTAATAATTATTGTAATGACATGAAGCAGCCGCAAAAATACTAATCACCACAATGTTCATTTAATGGTATGAAGGTATTAAACTTTACCCTTGTTGGCCTCTGTAATGTCCTTGTCTTCACCAATTTCTAAAAAGCAGATAAAATGTTGCTATATTAAGTAACACTGGTCAATGAAAATAATTATTTTAAATTAATTCTACGAAATGCATTAATTAATACAACTTACCCACTATCTCTGGATTTTTCTGTAAAAACATATTCAATTAAATCAACTTGTGCTTTGATGTAAGTCTCAGATATAACATGAAATTAAAAAAAACAAACAAACACATATTTGAATATATTGCTATGAATGTACAACACTAAATACTCACTATGGTTTAAAAGTAAAATTTGATGCCTGAGCTTTACTGCACACTCATGATTCCACAATAGTTAAAGTTTTCTTAAAATTATAGAGCTCAAATTTCAGAACAAATTATTACTTAACTGAGGTAATTAAACGCTATATGATAACAAATTCAAGTGTAAGAGCAGCACAGGCACAGAATAACCACAGATAAATGAAGAAAAAAAAAACTAAACATGCATAATAAAATAGGACAAACAGAAACTACAAGAGCAAGTAAACAACAGCGGTCTGATTCAAAACTCAAAATTACATGCAATTACATTAGAAAATCAGTGTTTGATTATTCTAAATGTAGCATGAAATAGAATAGAATTGGAGGAAAAAAGTAAAACAATAAATGATCTCTTACTGCCTGACTGGTGACTCCTGACACCGCCAAGTTCACAACAAGGAAAATAAGGACTTTCATCCTTGCGGTGTGCCTTGGATCAAACTAAAATCATACAACAGTGATGATATGCAAAAGCATAACAATGTAATGATTTATGTTATTAATGAAATGCAGAAAAGCCTCTACACATTTAGACAGATGGAAAATACCCACCTGTGATGAACTTCAGGCAGCCTGACTGTCTGTTTCCCAGCTGCACCTGAGGAGCTTCTGCTGTGACAGCAGAGCTTTAAGTGGGTATGAAGACATGCTCAGTGAACAAAACAGGTTTTACTTCAGCATTTCTAAGAGCTGGAGCTATGCATGTTGGACGCACATGTGATTGCAGTGCTGCCACATAAAAGCTTTGTAATTGTCACGTGCTCTGTCTGTACCTTTACATGTCAGTATTATCACAACAAACCAGCTTGGAGAATTCCTTTGCTACCAGAGAGTCCAGCAGTGATAAACTAAATCCTACTGTCTCTCATTTTCATCTTTTAATCTAATCAGCTGTTAGTTTTCCATTATTTTCCCCTACTAGCCACGTGCCGTTGTGCCGTTAACTTCACAGTAAACTCTTACTCTCCATCATGCAATAATGCAATCAACCCGGACGAGTGACCAGTGATTGATGTTCTGTAGAAAACTTACAACAAACCCTTCTTAGGCCTATGGTTGAGATCATGGTGCAGGTTAAAAATGTTCACTATCTTAAGTTCAGCTTATTTGCCTGCCAAGTTTTGCCAATGAGCGCAGAACACAGAGGACAGATGAGGCTGATGAGAAGCACCCATGATTAAACAGTAGAATATTTTTTCAAACCATGTTAGACCAAAATAAAATTTTCAAAGCATGAGCTGGGGAAATCAGTTAAGGTGGTGGCGTGTGATGTGCATGAGTGGAGGATGAGGATGTGGGTGTTGAAGGTGATAAACAAAGCAAGCAAGTCAACAAAACCAACTCAGGATGTGGGCTGAATGTGGAGAGGAGCAGACAGACAGAGAGAGAGACAGACGGACAGACAGACAGACAGACAGACAGACAGAGACAGAGAGCAGTTAGTCTGCAGCCAGGAATTCTGTAACCTTATGTAACACAGGAACCATTCAGCTTAAGCATTCTACCCATACTAACTTACTATTGAGTACGCTAGAAAAAGATTTAGTATGTTCCAGTTTGTAGTATGTGAAAGGCAGTATGCCAGAAGTACCAGGATGTTCAGCTACATCCGGTCAAATTTTGCAGTTTGCAGGCCAGCGTGCTTTTCTGACCATTCTGACCCACAATTCTCCGTGCAGCGGAAAATATTTCCCACACATCACGTTGTGCCGCTCAGGTATACAGATGACAGATGACTGACAGAATGACAAGCACAGCAAAAACAGATGACAGTGCTTTTAAGTGTAAGCTCTATAATTTTTTTGACTCCTATCCACAATCAACATATTAATATACTATTGCTGCACAAAGCCAAGTGAATAAATTAGCACAAATGGTAAGTTACATTTGAACAAATTTGACCTTAGAATGGCTCAGAAAGTATTCTTGCTCAACTTGTACTCCAAATTTTTGCGCTAAGGCTGCGACAGATGTAGCAGCGTCAGAGTCAAAGTTCAAGTCGAACTATCTTGGTGAAGTGGTATGTCCCAGTCGTATGCACACTGCATGCAACAGTATGTACCTTGTGAGGGCAGCTGCAGTGCATACTACGAGTAAAAAAGCAAAATTATGTGATTTCGAATGCACCCTATGTGCTAGGGCAGTTAAAATTTTAACATGATGACAAACAGTCAGTTGGGTTCACCCTCTTGGGACCATGAATGTCTGTGCAAAATTCTATGGCAATCCAACATGTGGCAAAAAATGTCTTACATACAGACATACATGCTGCTAGTAGTGATGATATTTGTCAAAAAAGTTCCGCTACAACTGTAACTGCTATGAAAAGCACGGTGCAGTCAGGCTGTTGATATTTCAGTAATGTGCACAAACCTCAGTCAGATAAAAGATCGGTGAAAAGTAAACAGCCTCTTCACTTGCCTGCTACTAGACAATGAAAAGTTTTATCCAAGGGAATGTGTTTTGGTCATTTTGCTTGAAAGAGAGATGAGATCCTTCCTCAAATCACCTATTGTTTAAACATAAAGATGTCAGGATGCTATTACAACCTCTAGACGAGAGTATGGAAAGAATGACAAATTACTAGTTAGTTATGGTGCTGTGTTGTCTCTTAGGTATGTACTGTTGTCAACACAGCATAAATAGTCAGTTTGGTCCAACAATGTGAATTCGACACCCATGCTAATATTTACCTTTCTTGGGGTTTTTAACAACTTTTTAACCTCAGAGTCAAACTCTGACACAGTTTGTTCCTCTTTCCCTGTAACCCCTGATTATGAAGACGATGGCTGGACTTTGTACTGACTGACATTTCCCAGAGGACTCCTTTTTAAACATGGGAATAGATGCTGTCATTGTCAGTTTCTAAGACTGAATCTATGGCCCCATGAAATGTACTTAAATGTTTCTTAAAGTGCACTTCTTCAGCAGGTGAAGGTGCAGACATAAAGATACCAAACACAACCTTCTACGATCACTGTCTTCACTAAAAGCATTACTATTTTATTGAACTATATTTTCTCGGCCTATTGTCAGACAGGTAAAGCCCCTCCAGGGCCCCAAGATGACAATCACTAAACACAGACTGCTGTACAATGAAAATATCAGGTGAAACAAAAACAAACAAACAAACAAACAATAAATAAATAAACAAAACAAAACTGAAATTGCCGATAAGAAAGTATAGAAGTGTAAATATTATTATCAAAAGCTTTCTCCAAGGATTAATGGTGTGTCTGTGGCGTCTCAACCATTTTGAGCCTTTTGCCATTAAAAACAAACTGGTTATAATTTCATTATGTTCAATATGCAATAACATATTTGATAAGGGTCTCAGCCTGAACACATAACACACAAAATGACATGTTTTATACTTGGATTTTTTTTCCTAAAAAGTTTAACTGATAAGCCTTACATTTGAACAGGGCAACCTTTTGATGTTCATGATGCTGAATTATAAAGCTTGTGAGGTGTCATCAAACACCGTCACCATGATGACGCATTACTCTTAATGGACAGGAAGTTGTTGAAACTTCAACGTACATTGTCCGGTCTTTCCAAAATTTCGATATGTTCACTAAGAATCCTATCACAAGAAAATTGACTTGCCAATGAGGAGTCATACAGACTGTGCCCCCCATTTGAAAACAGGATGTAAGCCTTTTATTGCACTGATAATAGCATTTACATTAGACTGTGGTGGTGTACACAGCGCTCATGGCTACTTTGGGTGCAAGGCTGTGAGGGCCCTTTCAACGCTGTTTGCAGCATTATTTTTAATTACAATTTATGCACCAAATCTGAAATAACATTTCAGCTTCATGTAAGTGTTTGCAGACCTCAAATGTGACTTTTCTTCATACCTTCAAGTCCCTACACTGGTTGATCAAGTCTTTGTGAAAGCACTTATAGACACACCACCTGCACCAGTATGTTCTGCTTAAAGATGAACAGATTAGTCTATCGCACGAATGGATTTAGTTAGAAACATGATGACTCTGATGCCAGACCTGATCCGCTCATACCTAATTGTTAGAGAGAGTGGGTGTAACAGGTTATTCAAGCACTGCAAATGTCAGCCAACTGAGGTGTCTAAAATGCACAACACTTGACTTTAACTCCAATCAAACAAAACAATCCACATATCTGCTGGTGTGAGGTGATGACGGTCCTTTTGTTTGACTCGAGTTATATGAGAATTTAATGACAGATGCTTTGGCTGCCCTTGGCTTTACAAGGAATGTAAGATAGGTGAGACTCTGAAATTGCGTTCTGGCAGCAGGGGTAGGTGGAAAGTAACAAATTCCATTTAATCAAGTCACTGTAATTGAGTAGCTTTTTGAGTAGGCTTCTTGTACTTTTGACTATTTTTAAAATCAGTATATTTACTTTTACTTAAGTTCATATCGTTGGAAGTAAGTATACTTCACTACTTTTTAAATAGCTTCCGTTTCAAGTAAAAAAAAAAGTTGAACCCTCCAAGTTTTGAACTGTTCTCATCTGCGTGCCAGTATCTGTCCATCTGATTGGCTCCAGCCAAGTAACTTCAGCGCCAGAAGGGGAACAACAGTTAGGCACACACACGCAGACAGCAGAGTGATGTTGGCACACAGAGATGGAGACAGATGGGGATAGAGTGTTGATAAAAAAAAAACAAAAAAACAGCGACCTCCAAAAAGTAACTATGTAACCTTTACGCTGAGTACATTTTAAATGAGCTACTTCTTATTGTTACTTGAGTACATTTTTGCATCAGTAATTTTACTAGTAATAAAGCAAAATTTAATCAAGGTACCAGTGCTTCTACTTAAGTAGATTTTTTTTTGTGTGTAGCAATTTTAGGAATTGTTATTGTGTGTATGCTAAAACTTAGCTCAAAGCACCTCTGTCTATTTAAAAATGTAGATGGCCATTTAATACAGATATATGGAGGGTTTTTTTAAGAATCAAAGAAATATCGCATATAATAAAATAAAATATAGCTTCATCTTCCTTAAGTTTTTTTTTCCTCTTAATTTCGTTAATTTTATATTTTTGACATAAGATGCAAAGTAAACTGATCTGTAAAAACATGCATCTTATTTATACACTGTCAGGGATTTTGAGGTTAAAAATATTCGTATGATACTGTTACTCTACAGCAGTGAGGATGCAAAGAAAGAGTGACCCTAAAATAACAATAGTTAAGAGACGCACAGGATCCTAACCACAGAAGTTCATATGGAAATGACATTTCCTTAAGTTTAAAGGCCCAGTGCAGCTTTTATGGCTGTAACTTTTAATGCAACCAACTAATCTTTTCAATTTAGTGATGCTGTCCCGAGAAGTGATCATTATCTGCTCCTTTTTAATTCTTGAATTTTAAACAAGTAATTATATCATCATAAATCTGACATTACAGGAAGTACATTGCTGGTAATAACTCAGTTGTCATTGTTGACAAATGTCACCCAAAGTACATCTAACAGCTTATGTGAATTAACTTGTCAAAACTGAACAATGAAAGTTGAAACAAACTTAAAAATAGAGTTTTTTATAATCCATTTATTGACCAACACATCGCAGACATTTTGCTGTCAGTAGCGGTGAGTGTTTGTAGACCAAGAGTGCAGAAATTCCTCAACTGGTTAAGCTGGATTTCTTGAGAACAATACTATAGAACATGACTGTGTTATTATGTCATGTTTGACTGACAAGACTGACTCTGTGAAGGAAATGCAACATGGATGTTTTACTGACTTGCCCCCTCGGTTGTATGATTTTTGAAAAAGATTTTACTGCAACTTTACAATATTATGTAAGAACCTTGTTCATCAAGATATTTATATGTTGGACGTGAAAACAGTTGTCACATTTTTCTGTGGAAGTATTTAATTGGCAATGAATATCAAAACTTAATAAATGACAATAGCTGGTAATCAAATTACTTATCCTCTCCAGAGATTTGTTATTAAAGGTCCAGAGAACATCAAACCATCATCATGGAGAGTCTTGATCACTGACAACCCAGATATATCACATATAATGACATGCTCACAAACCTTTGGCCATCTTAGACAGCAAAAAACAAACAAACAAACAATCATTTTGGACCTGACAAAATTATTAAAATAAATTATTATTATATCATAAACATTTATTCACAATCATGAAAATTTTATGGGAGGAAAGCAATACTTTCTGTTCCCCACACATCTTTCTGAAGACTCTATGGATGTATTTTTTAAAAACTATTAATCTACTTATGAATATTACCAATATGTCCTTTAAAAGTCAGAAAGTATAGGAGTGTTGCCATGCCTTGGATATTGATTGTGCAGAAAAAAACAGTCACAGTCACAATGAGAAGGATTAAACCTTCCGCTCACAACATTCCTTGAGTTTATTAAGTGTTCCATGGTAAAAAAAAAAAAAAAAAATCAACCAATTTCTTTTTTGCAAGGCAAAGTTGTAATTTTTAGGGTTTTATGGCAGATGTCCTGCCATTAGAGCCATGGAGGCGGCCATCATGGAACACGTGGCTCCTGCTGACAGACTGGGGAAAATAAGAATATATAGTACATGTTAGTCTCCAGTTTAATCAATGTAAATGTAAATCGGGAAAAAAATGAGTGGAATAGCCTACTGTAGGTCAGACATTTTCTTACGTGTCTTACACATACACACACCTGTGTGTAATTTGAAGAAAAATCTGCAGCTTCTGAAGTTGAACAAGTTCAGAAATTAAAAAAAAGAAAAAAGAAGAAGAACAAAAAAAAGGAAAAAAGAAAAGGTGATAAAAAAAGACGCGCCACATATGGTCATAATCAACTAATTAGACTCTGTAGGGTTACATTTCTACAAAACTTCAAATTTTCAGTCGTTTTGTTGTGTTTTTTCCCATCATCCCATGCAGTCCTTACTGCCACAGCCTGAACAGACTGGGAATCTTGTCTACCTGTATGAGAAGCAGTGAGGTGTAACACAGTGTCAGTATTTGACTCCTTGGGAATGAGACTGGGCTGGCTTTAGGTCACGCAGCCATCAATCATGGAAATAGTACATCGTGTACAGATTTATCACCTCTCTGTGTTGAGGCTATTTTTGAAAAATTCTCTTTGGTTCAATACCATACGTACCAGTGGGTAAAATGTATGACTTATGTGTATGTATGTACTTCGCAGAAAAAAATGAAAAAGTAAAAAAAAAAAAGGTTTGTGCAGTTACTTGGGTGAAAAATGCAATCTGAAGATTTCATCTTGGACTCTACAGAATTGTGTTAAGCTTCATATTACATTTTTTGATACTTTATAGTGCTGGCATTCAACTGACTATCTAAAATAACTAACAGACCCACTGATAATAAAGTAATTATTTACAGGGATCCTAATTATATACGCTGACCTCTTTGGATATCAGTAAAGTGCATTTATTGCAACACAGACAGACATACGCTGAGAATTTGCAGAACCTGTAGCTGCCATCACATGCCGACAGACAACAGTAACATGAAGGAAGACACAAAGCCAAAAGTACCTGACTGAGAATGATGATGGAATGGTGTTTGTGCTGTTTCCCATGCTGTCAAAAAAAGGGAGAGGATGTTACTTGTGTTACCCGTTTTGCATCATTCTTATCCTCCTGCGATTGACCTTTCGAAGAATTGCATACATGTATTTTTTTCTGATATTCGTCAGTCAACTTACGGTTGGTTTAAGCAGATTCCCTTATTGCCTGCCTGTATAAGAGTCATGTGACCCAAGTGTGACCACATCTGAGGTTGAGGAAGTTTGGAGCTGCTCAGTCGCAGACTTGATAAATCTAGAAATAGAAGCAAAAAGAAAGTTTAAGTTATATCCGTAAGTTTTTGCAAGATCCAATGTCAGAAAGAGTTTAATATGAGAAAAACGAACATGCCATAACACGATTGACCTCCCACTAAATGCAGATGTAATGAGTACAATCTATTGCTGATTAATCAAAGTTTACTTAAGTGACCTTCACTAGTGATTTTTTAACTTTACTGTACTGTACGGTTACAGGATTAAACGTTAACCAAGCTGGACTGACATGTTGTTCAGGCACGCAGGAATTTAGTGTTTCATTTGCCAAGATCATAAATGTTCTTATGCAAACAGTAAAAAATTACTTAAATTTTTCCATTTGATGGAATAGTACAGCCTTAAAAGCATCAGGATCATATGGCTTGAACAAGCAAATAATTAAAATATCAAATTTATGAAGATTCAAGAGTTATTTATTTTGTCATTACATCACTGGGATGAATACTAAAGTTGCCTAATGAAAGATTTAACGAGTTTTAAACTACCGCATTACGAACCGTTGAAAGTAAGAAGAAAGAAGACGCTGCCGTTCTTAATAAAGTCTCCTGACCAGAATGCATCTAAAGACAGGAACGTCCTGTAGCCGAAGTTTGGACCAGCATAGTACGACTCTCCGTTGGTATCATTGATGAGATGTCCCACCTTTCTGGGGTTATCCCATAAGTAAAAGGTCTCTCCATTACCTTAAAGTGATAATAATGGAACACATTATTAGCACTCTCAATACAACCAAACAGACATATCTATATATCTATATCTATATCTATATGTATTAAAATATCAAATTTATGAGATATATATATATA
>JAQLOL010000025.1:9793927-9835251 GCA_029783665.1 Naso thynnoides | reverse complement strand
TGGACTTCATGATTAGTAATAATTGTGAATGGAAAAAATATTAAGCAGTATTGAGGCTACATTGTGGTGAAGTTTCAAATCTGTAGCATGCACCATTGTTTTGTTATGAATTTTTGAAATGTTTAAATTTAGACGTTTATTGCCCCCCCCCCCCGGCAGCATGAGCTGCCCGGCCCCTAATTAACTGAACTTTAGTAACAGACTGAAATGAGCAAAATTTGATGTCTATAAATTTGTTACTCACCGAATGTGAGCAGGGTTTCTATAGCGACGTGGCGAAGCTCTTCATCAGCTGAATCACACAGTGCTACGACTGCCCTGATGCTCTCTACTGCCTACAGACAGACAGACAGACAGACAGAAAAGCTCTGCTTAGAATGATTTATTGATTTTTTTAATGTAACATATTTACAACTGCACTATTAAATTATATAACTGCTTAATCATCATAACACTTTCGGGCAGTAAAAGGAATGTGTGTTGTATTCTTCATCTCTTACACCGGAGTCTCACAAGGAAGAGATCTCTTCACAGCCAGTAAATAAAGGAGCACTGATTACTCTGGTGAACGGCCCTTTAAACGTACAAGCAGAAAGTTATGAAAAAATCTGAGTCCATGTCAGTGAAGAGGCCACTGACCTGCAGACAGCTGAGAGCTGAACAAGCTGCCCTCTGGTTCTGACCTCCAGCCTCCGACAGCGCCTGGGTGTAGCACTCCACGGCCTGTAGACACACACACACGCAAATATTCAGACATGGCTGGTGGCATCTGTCAAAACTATTTAAAATGTTGTTTGCACATCTCTTAAACATTCTCTTTCTCCTCAGCAACACTCACTCGGGTCCTGAAGTGGCTGCGTGAGGCTCCAGACGAGAGGTAGTCGGCTGCTGCCTTGTTGACCTGCGGGTCCTCCGCAGTGAGCAGGGAGGCCAGGGCCCTCAGGGTGCTGTTTCTAGGCCACAGAGATGACACAGGCACCACCTCCAGCTCTGCCAGACACTGAGAATAATCCCCACTGCACAGAGCCTCTGCAAACACGCCTGAGTACAAAGCAAACACAGACACGCGTCAAATGTTTACCACGGTGTAGAGCATCGAGCTTGAGGCCTTTTCTTTTACTCAATATCTTTTTATTTTACAGTTTATTTTAGAAAATCCATTTATCAGTGTTTGACTTAACTATTAAAAAAGGAGTGAAATCTTATTTTTTTAAAAACACTCCTTTGTTTAACCACGTCCCCCACTCCTTCATGCTCACCCTCTCTGGCCAGATACAGCAGGTGTGTCTCCATGTCCTGCACCTCATGCTCTAAGATGTAGCAGTGGAACTGAAACACAGTCAGAACGTCTTGGGAGAGAGCGGCCGCAGTTAGGTCGCTCCTGTCCACCATCTCGCCCACGACAACGCCAATCACTTGAGAGGAAAGAAAGACATTTACGATTTTTTTAAAAAAGTGTTTCTAGCCAACTCCTTTTTCATTGTGGGGATCTTATTAATATTTTACAGTAATTTGAAATAATCAATGATGGAAAAAACATTCAGATCTCATACTTAAAGGTACTAACACCACACCACACTTACTTCAGAAAAGATATTACCAGGAAAAAAATTTAAAAGGAGTAACAGTAAAGGCAGTCCTTTGTGATTTACTACAGACTCTGTTAGTGTTTTAATATTATGTATGAGAAATCATCAGATTCACGGATACATGGTTGCATACGATACGAAAAATGTAGTGTGGAGTTCAATATTTGCCTGCAAGGAGCAGTGAAGAAGTACATGGATGCATAAAATGAAAATACTCAAATCAAGTTCTAGCACCTCTAATTCTTACTTAAGTAAAGTATTTGAATAAATGTAATTGTTTTACATTCCACCATTGAAAATAATAAATACTGAATTCACAGTAATGTCAAGAATTCTGGTTAAAGTAATGTCCCCTCAGCGTCAAATTTAAAACTGATTTACAAACCAAATCAGTGACTCAGTTATGACAGAACCCTTCCTCGATTGAAACAAGTAAAAGAAATGTGAAGTGTGACTTCGGGCTTGTTTGCAGAGAGAAACATAACGATGATCCAACCTGTGTCGGCACTGTGTGGGTGTCTCTCCTGCAGCACTGCTGCGTAGCGCTGGTTCATGTGTTTGAACACTCGGTCCAGTGTGGTGTGGAAAAGTCCTGCAGAGCCGCTGCACTCTGACCACAGAGTCATCAGCTGGGGGCGCTCTGCGAGGCCCGGGAGAACTGAGAGGATACAACACAAGGTCACACACTGCAAAACAAAAGTCCTTTTGGTTGCACGGTACACTTAAATAATGACAAATACTCTGCAGCTGCAAGACTACTCTTAAGGTACATAGTAAACAAACAAAACAAACAACCTGTCGGTACTTACCATCAGCCGCAGATGTAATTGCTCCCAGTCTGTCCACACTGATCTCTGCGAGCTCCTCTAACAGCTGAGTCTGTCCCGACAGTTTGAGAAGGAGACTGCGACGCTGCCACACACCCATGCTCCCGGTCAATGACTGCCGATACAGGAAGAAACAAAGTTCAGTCAGCTGCTGACATGACCAACTGCATTAGTGTCAATAATATCACTTTTTATGTATAATCCGCTATCTGGTTGCATAAACTACCTTAAGTTTGTCCATTAAGTAAAATATTGAGGGGTTCATTTTGAAGAGTTGCATAACGCCCTATAGGTTGTAATATGCACTTCAGTGACTGTGATTACACTCCCTAATACACATTACTTATCCATCGCTATGAATTCAGCCACTGTCTTATGATCCAAGGTTCTTTTCACTTTCAGAGGCTCGTGTGGTCACTTAAAGTTTTCTCTAGCAAGACAGAAATACCTAATTAGCAAAGGAAAAAGGTGTTTTCCCTTCAGTATCCTCAGGAAATCTTCATGGGGATTTTATGGCACTCACTTCAATGACATTTACGGGAAACCTGAGCCTAAGTGGTTTTATGTAACTGGACGCAACCATAATGTCAGATGTGCTGAGGAGCTGCACCTGTATGAGGTGATTGCAGTACTGCAGGTGGATGACGATTGCCACGTCCAGGTTCTCATTTCCAGTGGTGAGAGGCAGGGGGCTTCCTGCCACACTGTTGCCCACCCCGGTGTCCTCGGTCAGGGCTTCACTTAGGTGTCCTCTGGCTTCTGAATGCTGCGCCCTAAAAGATGCAAGTGCATACAGTCACCACCAAGTGGCAGCAGTACCACTTAAAATGAAGTATTTCACAGCTGCATTTAATCTTTATTTTGAGTGCATACACATTTAAACACCATGGTACAGTGAAAAAAATGTACTTTGTGTCCATGTCAGCCTATGTCTGTTCCTCACTCACCCGATCCTCTCTCCGTCTGCATCAAAAAGCGGAGACCTCTGAGGGATACTGAGGACAGTGTGATCGTCCCCTGTGTCTTCGTCATCAAAGTCAGAAGTGTTGAGGAAGTCGAAGCTCTCCAGGGCACTTTCCACCGTCAGACTGAGGCTGGACGACCGGCTCCTGTGACCCGGGAGTCGACACTATGAAGAGGAAAGGTGGAAGGAGGGAGGAGATGAAGGGTTAATAAGCTTTTCCTTCTGCAAATCATGAGCAAGTTTACTTCCTATAAAGCTAAAATAATTTCAGATGCTGTTGCTTGATGTTTGACAGGTGAATCAAACAAACAGTCAGCATTTTTACATGTCGAGTAGTGCTATTTCTACGCTAACTTAATTTTTACTTTTCTGATTATATTTTTAGGCAATCACTGACATTTCTTTTAAGTTATGTAGTTAATAATTACTCATTTTAAATGAGAACCTTCTTTAGAGAGTAGAATATATTAATTTGACTGTATGTTTACGGACCTGCCAGTGCATCAGATACACTACAGAAGATAGCCTCTTCAAAATAAAAGCTTGTGAGTATTAGAGGTCTGTTGCTGTTGATGTCTGTTACAAGAGTTTGATTTGATTTGATTGATGAGTAACTCGAAGTATTGCACTTTTGCAAGGAACCAAAAAACCAAAGCACTTAAAAGAAACATTTCCCTTAAACACACAAAATATAAAAGTGAGACAGAGAGGGGTTCAGTCACCTTGAGTAGGTCCTCCAGACGCATCACTTCCTGTTCCAGGTCTTGTAGCTCTCGGCAGCGGTGAGTGAGAGATTCCAGCCTCATCAGCAGGCTGTGGATGGCCTCCTCCAGGCTGCTCTCCAGGAAAGCCCTGCTTCCCTCTCCCGCCCAGCTCAAGCTTCCTCCTCCCTCTGTCAAGCTCCCACTTGGCGGCACAATCTCTGAAGAAGTCAGCCTCTTCACGAGCTGCCTGGTGAGGCTTCCTGCCTCCTCTGTGTCCAGTTCCACGGGCTTCAGTTCGTCTGTGTGGTCTAAGAAAACATCCTCTGGAGCCACCGTGGACAGGTGGCCGTCAGAGCAGAGGGACGGGGCAGCCGAGCCGCTGACGGAGCCAGAATTTCGCTGCGACTCTGTGCGCTCCCACTCAGAGTCCTCCGCAGCCTCGGCTTCATCGCTGGCGAGGCTGGCACTGGTGGCCCTACTTCCCCTACTACCCGTCTCCCCATCCTCTTCATACTCCTCCTCCTCCTCCTCCTCTTCCTCCACGGAATGCTCCTCTGGGATGGAGTCCTCTCTGGTTGGGAGGATTTGTGTGGGTGATGGGTCTGTTTCTGGTGGAGTGACTGTGATCTCAGGGTTGGACTGGCCTGGGGAGTGGGAGCTCGGGGCCGGGCTGGGGCTGGGCGTGGAACCGGATGTGTCGGAGAACGTGAAGGAGAGACGCTTGCACTCGGCCACGCCACAGCCTCCATTCTCAAAGACATCGTCTGGTAAAGTGGACTGAAGAAAAGACAGGCGAGTAAATATGCGTGAAACTAGACGGATGTTTAAAACTGAGATATAGCTTGAAATCAGTGCTTGTAGGACAAAATGTAGAAGAAAAAAGATTTTATCCAGTGGAAAAAAGAGATACACAAAGCATCCTTTCTAACTTCACTGCTTTCTATAGTTACTTATGACCACATCTGATCAACCATGATAGAATCACAGGAAGGTACATCTGAAAGAAAAACGTAACAGGAAAACAAACAGCTTAAAGCACGACATGCAAATAAACATGCAAACAGCCACACATTGCAGACACGGACTGGACAAGCCAGAGCGTGTCCAGCCCAGCAGAGGAGACCGTCCCCATCATGTCACTGAGGCAGGGGGCACACAAAAGTCAGGTTAGGAGCGTCGAGGGGCCACACACTCACATAGACCTCCAGACTGGATTTGGGCCTTGGCCGGAGTGAGGCCAGGTCACCAAACGAGCGACTGCGCCTGAGCTTCTCTAGCAGGGTGTCTCGCAGCATGTGCAGGAAGGAGAGGCGCTGACGCTCCACGGGATATGGCCGCCACTTCTTTACACAACGCAAGCAGGCAAATAGGACAAGGTGTCGGGTATTCGAGTGAGGGTTGGTGAGTGAGATACAGGAAAGATGGACAACGTGTAGAGTGGGACAGTGTGGGTAAGGGGGTTTGATGTGGAGATGCAGGGGAGAGGAGGATAGCGGGGAAATGGGTGAGGGTTAGTTTAGGGGTAGCACTGCTGTTGCTAACATAAGCATGATGCATCATAGAAAAAATGCGCGTCCTGATAGAATATCCATATAGGTGCACATACGGGTAAATGTGCAGGGACTACAGAAGTGCACAAGACAAAGTGCACCACGTTCACTTCATCTGACACAGTTACAAGCCTAAAAAGAATAAAGTTCATATTGTCCTGCACCATAAAAGGTGATTTACATTGAGAAAGGGGAGAAATAACAGCAGCAATTTCTACTCTCAGTTCAACAAACTTCAAAGCTCCATCACAGCATTGAACTAAAGGAGGTTTGTGTGCATCACTCACAAAGAAGGAGGTGTCCTGGAAGGTGGGGGTCTCCGGTGTGCCCTGGCTGTAGACTGACACTCGTCTCTGGAGTGCTGTGGCTTTGCTCACGTTGCCAGATGACAGAGTCAGATCCTCCACGTCGAAGGGGCTGGATGGGGAAAAGAAAGAGAGGTACTTATTGTAACTGATCTGTATGATTCAGTCCCGCCCAACCACACTTACAATATAAACAATTTTATTTATATTGTTGTGTCACAGAGGATTTGTTTGCTCAGTTAACTAATTTGTACTGACCATGCTTCTCCACCAAGGGGCAGAATACTGTAAGTAATGTAGGCTGAATTTAAAGCTACGACACTGATAACAGTTGATTACAGTTACAGTAGGTGTACACTTGCAACATGCCGCCAGTGACTGAGATACTGACTGAACAAGATCCGTAACAACTGGAGAGAGACTCTGTGGATATCCGACTGAGTGTTTTTCCTTTTGATGAATTCAAAATAAAAAATTACATTTGCTAATCAAAATTTCATTCAAACTTTGGTGGAGTGTGTTGGAAATTTAAATTATATGAAGTATAATTAAAATAATAATTAAATGATCAGCTAAATTTAGCCGTCCACTAGCATCTTTCTTATGATCAATACTAAAATTTTGTATGTGGAGGCTTGACACTAAAAATTAACGTGCACAAAAACAAACTTTGACAAGTTTTCCAAAAAAATTGGAAACTAGAAACACGTGAGAAACATTTTGAGGCATTTTTTTTTACAGTTATTTTTCATGTGGCAGTCTAATGATTAATGAGGTTACCACATAAACTGAACATCCACAGTCTGACTTCCCATCAGACCTTTGTTCCTTGTCATATTCCTCTTTCTTCAAGTTGATTGTCTATAAACTAACCATAACAGGCAAAAAGATTTTAAAAAATTCTTCAGTATGTAAGAGTCAACTTACTACCACGTGACCTCCAGGTTGAGTTTGATGGTTCCCAGGTCATTCACATCCACAGCCACCACCTGAGGCATGGCGGTGAACAGCTCCTTGGTCTCACAGATCACGCTGCCCACCAGCATGTGAGTGGCCAGGCCCTTCAGCTCCGTCACCTGATCGACACCAAAGACAACACTCATTTACAACTCAAGTAAAAACAAATAATAACTAAGATAATAGAGGTTCTTCTGACATCAAGACTAAGCCTGGTGGTCATTGATGAATTGTTCTGGATATTGTGCGTTAAAAAAACAAAGTTATACCTAAAGTGCACTACTGATTTTTCATTCTTCTTTTGTTTAACTGATCCTGTGTTAACTTAATGAAGCACAGAGTTAGCTCATCTGGATTTCCACAGTACCTTGATGTTGATAAGGTCAGTGATGAGAGGCATGAAGACCATCTCATCTCCATCCCAACTCTGCCTGGAGTTCACTTCAATCCTTCCCTTCAACTTCCACCGCTGGCGACCGTAACGCATGAAAATCTAAAGAATGGAAAGGGAGGCCAGTGTAGAAAAAGGAAGAAGTAAGCTTGTAGCCAGGAAATGAGCTAAATAGCAACATATTTCACTAACAGATGGTGAGATAAACACACACACACAAAAAGAACCACCTCAAAAATAAATAAAATTATGAATACAACATCATTTTTTGCTTATAATAAGTTTAAAAAAAAATCTACCAATGGAACAAGAAAAATATAATTTTCAAGATGTTTTAGAATGAGAAGTGATGCCTGAAAAAAGAAATTCAAATCTACCACCGAAATGAGATTATACAATATTAATGCAATGAGATATCCGACTTTAAATTGGACAAACATACTTGGCAAGATTTTGAGTTTTTATTGCGATCTAATTACTTTTACTTGAGTTTCTTCATTTGAGACCTAAAAATATAATTGTAGCCTGTCCTAACATGAATGTCAATATGAAAGTCAAGCTGTTCTGAACACCTTGTGTTACCTAAAAATAAAAATACACTTACCTCATACTGGTCTCCAGGACAAAGCCTTGCAAAGCCTGCCAAACCTGTCAGAGGAAGGAAATTGATTTTTTCAAAAACATTTGGACAGAATACAAGGAAAAAAAACAAAGCAACTTCTTTTGTTTTTATGTAACTTTAGTCAAATAAAGGAGGTTAAGTGTCCCACTATTGCACATGTGGCTTTTAATGGACATATATGCTGTTGTCAGATCAAAGCCTTTACAGGTTAATACTTCTCTCTTGGTCAATAATGATCTTGAAAACAGTCTGTGGGCTTTATAGATAGAATTTGTGGTGAAAATAGTATGACAACTAGCTGTCAGCTCATCACCAAAACATGGTTGTAAACATCAGTTAATTCATGCCTCTTGTTTTTAACATCTCACCTTTCATTTTGATATGAAACTCTCCGAGCAGGTTCTCCAATTCGCTCTCGAACGTGCTCATGTTCTGGGGATGGAGAGCAAAGATAAGACTGATCACATGAACAGCGCTTTGTCACACAAGACGAGAACAACAATAGTAATCAAGTTATCTCGAGAGACTTTGGCAAAGCCAGTGAACACCAATCTGATGAGGAGGTAGGGAAGCAGCTCTAAATTCTCTGGATAGATGATGACAGGTGTGTGTATGTGTGTGTTATTGGGATTTAAAGTTTACTCTGCAACGTAAGATGTCATCGTTTACAAATGACAGCATAATCAGTACCTGTGTCACCCAGTGTTTCATGCATAATGTTGTGTTTTCAGGTGACATATTATTAACACCATGCCTCATTTACTTCCTCTCAAAAGAATAAGATCACTGCCTATAGACAATACTACTCAAGTAGCATTTGACATGTTTGAAGTAAAGATACAAACAAACTTCAGAACTTTTACATGTGTGTTTATATTTGTGCATGGTTTCATGCAAAAAAATCTTCCAAATTTTGCTAATTTTTGCTAGTATTTTCCTTCCACTGAAGACGATGTTCTCTGCCGGTACCTCGGTGTATTCCTTGTAGCGACGGTTTACCTCTGCGATACTCTCCTTGGTGCCTTTAGTGGAGGGAGAGGAGGAGAAGGCCTGCTTCATCCGGCTGGCACCTTCCCTCAGACGGCTCTGGATGCAGAAGGCCTCGTACAGCTCGTCCACCTGGAAGCACACACAGAACGCCTCCATCTTCAATAAATGCCCCATAAGGACAAGTGTGCAGTGGCACACAGTCTCTCACATTCATTAGTGCACACACACACATACACGAGGGAGAGAAACTTCGGCACTAATGAAACTGAGTGAGTCTTTGAAGTTTGAAATCCTCCACAGGTTACATCAAAACATCCCAGGGCAGGACACAAACTCCTCACAACCTTCCAACTGCCATCTAAATTATTCTGGATGCGTTCACATCTCTCTGGGATTTATTCATAGATACATAACACAGCTCTGGGCTTGTGCAGTATTCAGCAGCTTTTATGAGAAGGTCTTCAACAAGAGCAAAAACAGGCATTATTGAAAATGAAACATTGATGAGATGTAATAAAAGATGGTTTAAATGGCAGATCCAAATGTGAGCAGACAGAGCTGGTATGTAGTGGAACTGCAGTCTTCGGTGGCAGACGCCTTTACTGTCCCAGTGAGCGACCCCAGTGGGACACTCCCAAAGCGGGGGGAACAACAGACGGCATTTAATGCTCATTTGGGTACGTCAACCCGACTTCTGTTTGCTGCACCAGTCTGATGTAACCAAACCCACAGGGAGCAGCACCATCAACATCCTGCTGCCTCACTGTGAGCTGAAAATGTGGAGTTTCTGCAGGAATGAAATCATCAGGAAAAGACAATGTTGTAACCAGAGCTGCACTACTTGAGCTCACTGTTGATAAATTTACTTTTCTGGAAAACGAGAGGTTATGCATAACACTAGCATGGCTAAAAGTATACATAATGTATTATCAAACACAACTGAGTTCAACAACAGGAAAAAAAAGCACTTTTGCTGAGTCACTTAAAATAATCTCTCTCAGAAACCACAGTCTCTCAGCAGTCCACATCCTCAACGTCCTGTCTGTCGAATTTCCTGGCTTTCTGAAGCCACATATGATCTGAGTGGCAGCCGGGCAAAACAAAACACCTCTGATGAGCCTCATCAAAGGGAAATATTGCAGCCTGCATGACGAGAACGCTGAAATATTGATGTCTTGCGTTCTTTATGGCTCTCATTAGGGAGAAGCGGGAGAAAATGGGCCATTCGGGCTCCTGTCGTCCTAACAGCTTCTCTGAGTGTTTGTTTGTGTTTCTTTGTGTCTGAGCCCAAAACTGTCATGCATGTTTGTGAGAGGAGACTGTGACTGTGTGAGGACATGTTTACATGTATGTGGGTAACATAATGTTGCTGTGGTGGGTGGGCGCATGAGGGTAGAGAGTGAAAGTAGTTTACAGTGGGATGTTTCTGTTTTAGAGTATGGGTGTGTAGCCAGATGCTGCTATAATAAGTTATCTTGGCACACAAACATACAGAAAACACCCCACTCCAATCCCACTTCTACCTCAAACCAACCAGCACCCCCTCAGCACCCCCCTCCCCCAGCTGCGACCCAGCCCCGTCTGTCTGTCTGTGGTATGTGGTGTATGTGGCTGCAGCAGCTGAGCTGAGCCGGCTGTAAAACTCCCTTCAACCACAACTATTATTCTCAGCTCTTTGACTGGCGTGGAGCTGGTTCAGAGCCACCAATCGACAGCTTTAAACCATGTTTGTTTACTACAAAACAAGGAAAAACATTAGAAGAGGAGGCTGAGCTGAAGTCAAAAGGAAACACATTCATCCGAGTGAACTTTTGTACAAATTAGATCAAAAATATACTACAATATTGTGCCCACATAAATGAGTAGACAACTATAATGAGTCATTCATTTGGAGGAAATTATCTGCGTAACAAAACTGGGCCTTCGCAAACTGGGGCTGATGAATAGCCATCATTCTTCTCAGGCAACCAGTAATCATATCATTATCAGCTAATTAAACCATTTTTTGCCCCCCATTACAAAAGCCGCTTGCTGCCTTCAAGGAAATGTCCTTTTGAAGGTCAGCCAAGCTCCACTCCAGAGGACGGCCATCAGCATATTGCCGCGCTTCGGGCACATTTCACCCCAGAAAAAGAAGAAAATGTAAAAAGGCAAAACGCAAACAAAGGAAAGACAGAAACCTCAACACAAGCAGATGGACAAAACGTGTGATAAAAACATAGACATGTGAAAGCAGGAGAGAGCCGGGCAACAGAAAAAGGAAACAGTAATGATTTTGCTGGCAACAAAATACACACACAGGCATATGGTTTATATCAGACATACTGCTCCTGTATATATTTCATCCTTTTATAATTGTCTTTCAGTGTTTTGCATTAGTTAAGAAATTTTTTTAGATGCCCTGAATTTGAAGACACGCATTAACAAAAATCTTTAAAACTGTTTACAAAAAATAGTTTTTAAAAAGTGCAAAAATTCACAGATTCCAGCTTTTCAAATGTCAACATCTTAATTTTCAGTGATTATAAAGTGATTTTTTTTTATGTTTTTGGCTAAAACAAGCAGTAAGAAGCCTGCTGGGACTTTTGATTGACACTGTTTTACTATGTTTTGATGTTTTACAAGCAAAGTGACAAACAAATGTTGAAAATAATGAGCAGGATAAAATGATAGAGAAAATAGTTTACAGCTCTACATAAAACAAACAAACAAACAAACAAACAAACAAAACCCAACAAACAAATCACCACAACCATCACCAAAAAAGCCCAAACAAAAACAACAAAACTTTAACCCTCTCTAATAGAGAAGCATGGATCAAAATGCATTGATAATGTGTTATTTGTGTGTGAATTACAAACACAAAACATGGCACTAGTGTTCTTATTTAAAGGGCTATTTCACATCTCATAAAAACACCTGAACCCTCTTAATTAACACTCACCAGATGCGAAAAGACATTAAATGTAAATATATTCTGTGACTGTATTAATTACAGCTGAGCAGGATGACTGAACCGGCTCAGAGACCCAGTGGAGGATTATAGGAATATCTTTAATGGGGAATCAATTATGCCCAGGGAGGGGATAATATCCTGTTTACATTTATTAACAGTCAAATATCCACTTTAGCTACTACTTTTTATATTTCCAAGTTCCTCCCAAGCTTATCTTTGTAGAAATACCTAATAATGATCTTGTTTGGTGGTTTGACGGAGCAGTCAGAGGGAAAACTGGTGATTTTTAAAAGTATCGCTGGGAGTTTTAAAGGATTGTCTCTGTATCTGCTGTATATCTGACTTTAAACGACGGGATTTTAAATATGAGCAGAGAGTCTTAAGGATATAGAAGGAATCCTCTTACTGTAAGATATGGCCATTATCCTGGATTGTAGGATAATGGCACACACACAGACACACATGCAGACACACACATATACTTTCTGCCAAGGGGCGAGTGATTATAAGCAGATTAAAACAGGCGGGCCACATCAAACAGCATCAAACACGCGAGCCCCTCTCTGGGGATCTGTGTGTGTGTGTGTGTTATTTTGTGGTACGATTAGCATTCATGGAAAGACAGAAACCAAAAAAGGACATATATTAAAAATAATGTAATGCAAAGTGTTCACACTCATTGTGGATTGTATTTGGCACACAGTTAACAGGCAAACACACAACTTGTCTCCTCCTCTTGGGGGAAGAGGAAGTGGCTGGCAGCTGTTCTTCTCACATTCAATCTCAATCACTCATCTCTTTAATGATGCCCTGCTGAAAGTAGCGACCAACACACCCACCCACACACACACACACACACACACACACACACACTCAGACACACACCGTAGACCCTCTCCAATGCAGGACATCATAGGGGTTGTATTGTGCCACCTGCTTCCTCCATGTATGCCAATTATTGCTGGGACATCTGCAGGCAGGCAGCAGCACGAATGGGAACAAAAGACCGAACTGATGTGAGTGCGTCTCTCTCTCTCTCTCTCTCACACACTCTCTCACACACACACACACACACACACACACACACACACACACACACACACACACACACACACACACACATGACACGTCTTGATCCCCTGTATTTAGACAGCTGTGAGATCAGGTTTTTTAAGGTTATTGTAGTTATGAACTCTAATTTCAACATTACTGGTGAGTTGGTCCCATTCTGAACTTGCAGCGAGCGCAGCCACAAAACCTGAGAACAGACAAGATTACATTGATTTTGTGGTGGACTCTGCCCACAGAATCTCTTTACTTTGCTGAAAATATTTGTCTGTCTTTCATCCGCCTGCTGTCTTTACTAAAACCCATATCTCTCCTGCCAGAACAGAGACATTGATGAGCCTGTTTACATATCAGTCCCCGCCAGATGAGGTTGAGATATCTGATCCAAAGGGCATTTGGACAGTTACTGAACTCAGCCAATGTTGATCTTGAAAGATATCAAGAGTTCAGGACCTGCAGATTTAAAAAAGCAGTGGATACCAACACCAGCAATGTGATCAAGCAACATTTAAAGTAAAACAAATCACATCAGTATCTGTGATGAATGAAACCTTTAACCAGGAGCTCTAATATGACGTAAAATAATAATCAAATTTCACATTTTTAAAATTCAATTTTTTAAAGTTATAAGGCTAATCTAATCTAAACCTTAGCTCTCTAAATGTATTTTAGCGTATTTGCTGGTGCATTTTCTGTGTGTGCACATTTCTGTGCATTCTCGTTTTCTGATTTGTGACGACGTGAAAACAGTCTGAGAGACAGTGAAAGAGACCTGCACTTTGTGTTTTTTGGCAACATTTTAGTCAGTGACCTGTGCTAAGCTGTTTGTGACATGTCAATTAAAAAAACACAAGATGAAAGATCATCTGATCTAGACCAATGTCAAGCTGTTGCCGTCACCAAAGACAAATAAAATGGGCTGTTAACACTTGTTTCATTCAATTTCTGTTAATCGGAGCTAGAGGAAAAGGTAAAAATACCCTTTGCCACTCCTTTGCATATGTTCATACTGGTGTTAAAAAACCTGTGGTCAAATTTTGTTTTGTTTTCTGATATTATAGTGATTTTAATGGAACTTAAGGGACAGAGCTGAAAGAAAAAAGGTCTCTGTTTACGTACTGTACTAAAAATATGTCAAACTGTAGTTGTGGCATCTACTTCGAACTGCAAATTGATTATGTTGATAGACGATTTTGACATTCTGAAAATAACATTATGACAAATAAACCTCTGATGGTTGTGTTCCCCTTTGGTCGTGGCAGATGCATGTGAAAGGGCTTGTTTTTGGTCTCATCCTGCTGATGCAAGGTATGGCTTTAAAAAGATTTGTTCAACATCTTCATTCTCAGTTCCCTTATTTCCAAGCCTGTTTCCACTTTTGTCTTTGCTCTACTTGTCTGACAAACATCCCTCTGTGTAGCATGTGGTCCACTTTTGGCCCAGACACCGACGCCAGCACCTAACTCTCCAGGACTTCTGCAGAGGCTGGTGGAAACAGCCAGGTATTTCCACAAGCACTTCCCTCATTGTATGCTTGGCTTTTATTGATGCCAGCAAGCTAGACGTGTTTGCAAATGATAGCCTGTTATCTGTAAAAACTGTTAACTGTTAAAATATATTTTTTTTCAATGTGCAGATCAGCGTGTTTGTGTGCCTTTCTTTATTTGCCTTGGTACTTATTTATGTACTTTTGCATGTCATAGGAAAGCCAAAGATAAAGTCCAGGATTACGGGGAAACAGCGCTGGGCTTCTTGGGCACTTACTATGAAGACCACATCCATCCAGTGTCTGACAGCTACCTTGGATGGGCCTTGGGTTTCAGAAGCGCAGTTTTGGAAAAGATCCAGACAACTATTAATAACTACACGACATTCGACCCAAAATAGTTCAGTTGATCAAGCCCCTCAAAGCTAAAGAGAAGTTGAAAATTGATACAAATTTTCACTAGACATATTTCCGCATTGCTGAATTGCTCATGTATTAAGTTTCATGGAACTTTTCTGGTTCTGTTAAAATAAGAATAGGTCAACCTAGCCTTATTAAAAAAGTCCAAGTAAACACCTCCAGACAGCTCCAGTTCCCTTTGTAGTAGATGTTGCTGTGTGTTCCCAGCTTTTCCTGTGAGAAATGTGAAGAGAGAAATAAAAATCATGAGATGAAATACTCAAAGGCATTAATAAATACAACTAGAAAAAACAATTTCAGATTAAATTGCCTGTGAATGCTTTAAGCTGACTGGCTGACGCTGAATTACCAATGCTGAATTTTTGAATGTTTGTTGAAAAAGCTGAAGCCAGGCTGAAATGCTGTTTAAACACTGAAAAACTGTGATATCTCAAAAACAATAAAAGATGGTGTTATGGCCTCATGAGTAAAACCTGGTTCAAATGAGCCTGAAACATATAAAAACAAAAGGACGCTACAGACCACACAAAGTTGTTGTTTATTAAGCAAAACTGAATAAACATAATCAAATGAATGAAACAAAGAGGGGAGGAGCTCCCGGCCAAAAGTAACAAAAAAGAAGAAGAGTCTGGGCCAAGCACGCAGTGGGTGGTCAAACCCAGCTCTTCCCCCTAAATCTAGAAATGATAAAAGAATCAAAGGCCTAACAAAGAACAAAAGCCCGAAAACAGGACTACCGGTGGTGTCCAACCCAAACTGAAAAAACAAACTAAAGAAAAAATATGAAAAGACTGGACAAAGCTGGTCGATTAACCCAATGAGAGGGAAAAAAAGAGATTGAAGTGCTGCTGTGGCTGCCCAAAAAGAGAGAGCCTCCCAATCTCCCCTTGGCTTCTTATTACCTCTTGATTGCGCGATTTTCTGAATCTGTAAAAGAACCGGAGGAGGGAGGAGGAGCAGCAACAGTAAAGCAAAGGTGATGCCCCTGCAAGGGGTGTGCACCAACAACAGGCCACACATCACAGATGGCAAAAACATGTGACTACAAGTTTAATAGTCCAAAATCTTGTGAATGTTTTCAAGTTTGAATGGAGTTTCTAGTTGAAAGTATGGCTGAACAGTTTAAACTTGAATAACTGTGAGTGTTCTGAACTTTGAAGATTCTGTCTATGGTAAATGAACCTGGAATACTTTGGAAATTTTGAATGATATTAAAAATTGGACGTAAAAAATGTAGGAGAAAAAAATGAACAAAGAATTTTTGTGTGCAAAAGAACATATCAATCAATAGACTAGAATAGAATAAATCTTTATTGTCCACCAGGGTGGAAAGTTGTCTTTGGCTCACCAACACGCAGGGCAGACCAATGAAACACAGACAACTCCATACAGACACACAGTATTGCAAAAACACAATAAGGACACAGAAAAACCAAGTAAGTTAAAATATAGTAAAAAAAATGAGTAAAAGAAGAGATAGAGGAATTCAAGTTAATATCTATGGATTGTCACTTTGTTGAGTTAAGGATGCTGATGGCTTTTTGAATACACTTTTCATCGAAGGGACTCTACAGCGTCTTCCAGACTTCAGAAGTTCAAACTGGCTAAAGAGAGGATGAGAGCTATCTGCCACGATTGTCTTAGCTTTTCTCCTCATCCTCTCAGTGTGAAGATGGATCAGAGGCTTTTGGGGTTTTCCCCAATATTTTGCTTGGCATTGACAAAATCCTATTTAATTTATTCTTGCACTCACAGCTTAAGTGACCAAACCGAACAGGGATGGAATGTTAGGACACTCTCAATATGTGCAGTA
The DNA here is from genome assembly GCA_029783665.1 of Naso thynnoides. Lineage (NCBI taxonomy): Eukaryota > Metazoa > Chordata > Actinopteri > Acanthuriformes > Acanthuridae > Naso > Naso thynnoides. Next base: position 9,818,609 of record JAQLOL010000025.1, on the reverse strand, counting down.
TACACGAGTTCTAAAATCTGTGGACTGACACCAAGACAGCCCAATCCTCTGAGGAGATTGAGTCGCTGTGAACATTTCTTAAAAACATAATTCACATTTTCAGAGGAATTCAGCTGGCAGTCAAGAACTGTGCCAAGATATTTAAAAGTTTCCACAGTTTCAACAAATGAGCGAAGCTGGCTCTGTTGTCGTGTCATGCTTTTTACAAATAACCAGCTCCCTTGTTTTAGGCACATTGATTCAAGGGCACATTGACTTCATAATGAATAAAAAAAAATTGTGTGCAGAAGAACATATATGTGAATGTTTTCATCATTAACACAATAATGTAACCAAGGAAAACCTATATGTCTGTTATCTATTATCTGCTTATATCCTATATCCTTATATCCTTACATTTTTATTTAAATTCTGTCCAGCATGACTGACAGTCTCCCCTTGCGGACAGACCCACAGTAATAATAGTACGGAAACACTCAACATTATTGTCCACTCCTTGTATGACACCTACCCTTTCCTAACCTGTACTTTCCTATCTCTCAAGCCCTCATTTGAGTGTGAGTCCCATGATAATTCTCACTGCAACATTTCCCATTTATACTGTTATTAACAATAGACCAAAGTCCAGCAATAAGTGGGTTAGAAGATTTACCAGTTGTCTTGTGCCTATCAAACCTGTACTGTCTCACTTTGCTAATATTTCTACCGGCACTTAAAAATTTGGACTACTCAGTGTTAGATCTCTAGCAAACAAGACATTCATTGTTAATGACATCATTACTGCTCACAAGTTAGACTGTTTACAGCAACAGAAACTTGGCTTGAATCAAACTGGTAACAAAGAGCTGATTGAAACATCTCCTGCTAAGTATTATTTTGTACACAGCACTAGGACTAAATAGAAGGGCAGAGGGATTGCTGTCCTATATAAGAACATTTTTAGCTATATTTCTGTGCCCTATGACAATTACCAGAGTTTTAAATATTAAGGTCTAGTCATTTAATCCATATCACCTGCAATACCTCTTCTCACTGTGTATCATCCTCCTGAACTGAAAAAAGTTTTTTTAGAAGAACTTGGTGAACTTCTGTCCAACATCACAGTTGATTTTGAAGACAGCTGGCATCGATCTGATCGTTTCCAAGGGACTTGATGTTACTGTAACAGCTATTTTAAATACTGCAATTTCTGACCATTGCTGCATATTTTGTTCAATGTAACCTGCTGGCTTGATGGGGTTCACACTGATAAGTGTTATATTAACATTAACACAGCGGCTTTATTCACAACTGAATTTTCAAAGTATACACTACCTGTTTTACCGTCATGTGATGCCATGGTGAACAGTTTCTCTAATGTCATATTTCAAATCATCAATAATGCTGCTCCTGACAAAACTGCTGAGATATGTGTACCACCAAAAGCACCTTGGAGAGGCAGTGAAAAAGTAAGGATGGTAAGAAGAAGAAAAACCTGCCGGAGAGCTGAACGAAAATGGAGGAAAAACAAATAACATGTACATGGTGAGATCTATAAGGAGGCTCTCTGTTAGAACGTAGAAATGCTATCCTCCAGACAGTCCTACATTTCTCAGTTGATCAATAATAATCAAAATAATACAACATTTCTATTCTCTTCAATTAACAAACTGATTAATTAACCTAAATCTACTCCTCTTGAATTTCTGTCCACAGCCAAATGTAATGAATTCGCTCTTTTCTTCCAGGACAAAGTCTCTCTTATTTTTGATAACATATCTGCTTCTTGTACAGTCTGTCTGTCTGTCTGTCTGGCCCTTACTCACCCTCTGATCAAGTCACTCCCATGAGCACAATGTCTAAATTCTTACCTGTTAACTCCAGAGACCCGGAAAAAAAATCTGTCAGCTTAAGTCTAGTACCTCCTTTCTAGATTTCATCCCTACCAAACTTTTCAAACCTGTCTTTTACTGCTTTATGAATGACATGCTTAACTGGTTTTCATCTTACTTAAAGGACAGAACTTTCCATGTGGCAATAGGTAATTTCAAATCTGCAGAAACCAAAATTCTCTCTGGGGTTCCACAAGGGTCAGTCTTAGGGCCACTTCTTTTTAACCTGTACATGCTTCCGCTTAATATTATTATCAAGAGAAATAATATATCCTATCTTTCATATGCTGATGACACACAGCTGTACATTTCACTTTCTTCTGATGATCTCAGCTCCATCAACAAACTCATAAATTGTATACAGGACATTAAATTGTGAATTACTAGAAACTTTTTACAGCTTAACAAAGACAAAACTGATATACTCAAAGACACAAAATCTGTTAACACTTGGCATCACAATCTCTGAAATACAATGAGCAAGTCAGAAACTTAGGCATTAGTCTGGATCCTGATCTCAACGTTGAAAATCACATTAACAATATCACCAGAACAGCATTTTACCACTTAAAAAACATATCAAAACTTAGAGCATTCATATCTCAGACTTACTGTCAGAAATTGGTGTATGCTTTCATCTCTAGCAGATTAGACTACTGTACTACACTTTTAGCAGCATTATTCCAACAATCAATAGGATGTCCCAAGCTCATTTAAAATGTAGCAGCTAGAATCCTTATGTACTCGGAAATTTGAACACATTACCCTAGTACTTATATCACTTCAATGGCTTCCAGTACAATATAGAATCACTGTCAAAATCCTGTTTATAGTCTATAAATTGTTTTAGATTTGGTTCCCACTTACATCTCAGACTTGCTTTACAATCCAGATTACAATCCAGTCAGGCCCCTCAGATCATCAGGTACTGAACTTATTTACTTGTTCTTATTTTGTATAATATGTGCATTTATTTAAATTGCTGTTGTTATGTTATATCCTATACATGTATTTACAAAAATTACAGCACAATCCATTTGCTTGTTTTTTTCTTTTTTGAATGGGGGGGATGCAATTTTGCTTTAGGCAACACTTCTTTTGGAATATATGGGTGCACTACATTCAGTTCTGCTATTGAAATAAATAAATCTTGCTGTTTTTAGCCACTTAAAGATTACTGTGGCTGCTGCTTTTCTAATTTTGTCTCACTGTTTGCAAATTTTCTCATATTTAGACAAACAAAAACCCGAGAGAAAAAAATAATAAACTTAAAAAAAAGGGGAAATCATTTTGAAAATGACCATTAATCACCCTGCATGCATTTTGCCATAGGGTAACAAGATGAAAGATGAAGGCAGAAACTCCAGCGTGCATTGTACTTGGTTCAGCACAGTGTGTAGACCATTACTGACCATTTGACACCAATCCGAACATTATAAAATAATTTTGAATTGTTGTCATGTCTGTCATGATAGTTTGAAGCAGAGAGGACAGAAAATCAGTCTTTCCAGTGTTTAATTTGTGTGACGCTCCTCTTATGACATGTAAGAATATTAAATACCGTGGTCATTTTGACAGAGATATTTATTGACAGTGTTGTGCTCAGGCCAACATGTTGATTCGTGAGTTTAGTATGCGTTATATGAAATGTTCATTATTCAGACCTTTCTGTACACGCATAAACATCTCACCTGTGGTGTAACTACAGGAGAAACAGTACGAACAGGCTCATAGTGACTTAAAATGATTAAATGAGGCTGCTGCTTCAGGTCTTGAGGTGGCAAAATGCCAGTCAGCTGTTTGTCTCGTCAGGTGTTCCTACATGCAAGGCTCTTTTAAGACATCTGATGCATAGTTTCAAATGTCGCCTGGATGAATTTGAAAATAGCATCATAGAAGCTTTGACTAATCCCAGAAAGAGCTGCACATGCGACGAATCAAGACTTAGAAAACACTGGCAAGACAGTCTGCATTGGAACTGTTTTTTAAACTGAATGATTAACTATGGTGGTTTTATATTTAAATCTTATTTGTTTTGTTGTCTTTTTTTTCTTTTTCTTTTTGATGCTGTGGATTCTTCTTTATGTCTGAAATAAAGTTTGAATTGAACCGAATTGAATTGTTGCCAAATAAATGCTCATCAGGAAGAGTTACTCTGTTTAACTGTATGTTTAAGTGCAGCAGGTAACAACTTGAGCTGCTTTAAGTTTTCTCAGCTGTGCAAGATGTGACGGTAGGACACAAAGTATGTGCACTGTATTTTGCACAACACATATGCAGCACTAGGAGGGCTTCAATGGCTTTGCCATGAATGCAGATAAACTGAAGAGCTTTGCATAACCACTTTGCTGTGTTTCAACATACACTACTTAAAGTGAATATCATGTACACTGGACTTTGTTTAGGTGAACATGTGTGGGTAAGCATGCATGTGCAATGCACGCCTGTGTGTAGGTACGTATGCTCATCAGATGACGTTTGTTTGCAGTCCCCCCTATATCATCTTGGCCAGATGTGAGCTCCGAGTTACAGACAACTCGCTCTCAGAGAAGACTGTCACTTCTTGGATCTCTACATCCAACTCAACAGCAGGTAATCACTTTTACTAATGCAGCATCATCTCTTCCAAAACTTCTATTGAATGGATATATTTTATAAAACATTTATGTATTTGATTTTTGCATGCAATGTCTGCAAATTTATCAGCTTATTTTTCAACTGCTAATGTTAGAATGTTACATATGGAAAAGGGTATTGACACCAAACAAATTTTATGTGTTTTCTCTTTTGTTGCAGACATGAATGCAAAATATGCCTTGGCACTGATCCTCACTCTGCAGGGTAAGGCAACAAACCAATGCAATCTGAGCAACTCCGGCACAGTTTTTTTTTAAAAATTCAAACTGAACAATTATTTGAAACAACTGACTTGAACACAAATACAATACATTTTTAAAGATATATTCATATATTGTTATACAAATAATGAAAGAATTGACAAGTTTTCATTGTGTTCACATGAGTTGCACTACTTTAATGGGCATGGTTATATGGTTGGCTTTTACTGTGCTTCATCTGTGCCTGATGTTCAAAATAAAACTGATTTTTAGTTAACACCTAGCTGCTGGGGCAGACAGCTTTTTAAACAGTGAATACAAGTCACAAATTTGATTTTGGACGTTATTACCGCACCAAGAGTGAGAGACAAAGAGAGCAACTTTTTTTTGGCCCCAAAGGCACATTCACACACATACCCATACATACTTGCTTTGACAATTTTTACATTTCTTTGAAACTGACATCTCTTATTGATCTTTTGTATTATTCTCATCTGATTTTATTCTTATAACTCTTATTCCAACTTAACAGTCCTATCATTGTGATTACATTTTAGTTTCCTTGAGCCTGTGTGAGGTTCCTCCTCCATCGCAGGAGCTGGTTGATAAATATAATGAACTGAGAAAAAAGTTCTTCGGGAGGATGTTGACTGCTTTGGATAAGATAAAGGGACAAACCGCTCCTTACGTGGAATCGGTCCTTCAAATGGAGGGGGCAAAGGAGGTCACAGGTTTTGCTGGGGATGTGAAGGAGAAGCCCCTGTTTCAAGCCATTGAAAAGTTTGCTACGTGGGTGAAACCCTATGTTTTTTTTTAAATAAAATTTTAAATACAATTTATTTTTTATATGTCCACTTCAACTGCAAATTTGCTGTTAAATATTATTTGATGTATGATTCCTTTGGAAAAAATAACTAGGCTAGCTGTTAAACTTTCCTCAGTTTTATACATCTTTAAAATAATCTCTCTCCTCCGATTTGTGCAGTGGCTTGAGGGATGAGGCAGAACCCGCCGCTGAGGTGGTCCGCCAAGCAGTGCTGGGTGGGTATGAACAATACCTTCGCCCCTACATTGGTGAATATTTGAGCCAGTTCATCATGCAAGCCCAAAGCATCTTGGATGAAGTCCTACCTGATGAGACCAACTAAAGCAAAACACCTGACAGCCGCCGTAATAGATGATAGCTCATAGAAACTACACCAATTTATGCAGAATAAAAAAATGCGCAATGCAAAAGCAATCCTTTGTCTGCTTTCAAATTAACATTTTTGCTAAATTATGCAGAGCTACCAACAGGGCAAACATGTCAACAACACCTATTGTGCATGTACAGTACTTTGTGTTTGATACACTAATCAAAGTGTGATTGTGTATGTGTGAGTGCGTTCAATAAAATGAACTGGAAACTATCTGAGAAGTGCTTCTTTCTTAAAAAACTGCAGATTTACTTCCACAGTTAAAATCAAAGATGATAGTTTTCTTATCTTATTACACTTGTATGAGCAATACAAAAGTTGGTCCAGACTCAACTAATCATTGAGTTATTTGATCATTTTAATTACACTATAAACAGAGCAAAATAAAGTACATGAATATCATTATATTAAACATTATGGAACTGCTTAGATTGTGAAAATCAGCTGTACAAGAGAAGAAGACAAGGGTAGGTGGTAGCAGCAGTTGGCAGAGAAGAAAAAAGCTGCATTCAAGTCAGACAGTTTTCAGCAGAATTCAGTCTGTACGGGATGTGACAAAAACACTCAGACCAATTTAGATCTCTGATCGAATAAAATGTTTCTCATACCCTTTTATCACTTGTGCACGGTCTCTAATTGTTTAAATATGACAGAGTAGCCTTTAAATTATTATTTCTATGCAGACTGTGTTTTCTGATCAAGTTTTTACGTTATATTGAATTCTGCTGCTGTAGCCTATATAAAACTGCTGAACTACCTTCTCTCTCCCAAAACACACAAATGCACTAAAATAATTAAAAGTCCAACACAGAAAAGAATTACAAGACAAAAGCATTCATTATCAATGTGCATGCGTTTCACATCTGCAGGTCTACAGATATTATTTCAAGAATTCTTATATCAGATTTTGTGATGTTAAATATTTAAAGGATTAAATGAGTGCAATGTTAATACACAAGAACTATAATACGATAATGTCTAATAATGGAGTTAATGATGGCATAATATTAACCATACAGCATTTATTCTGTGGACAGATTAAACCTTCAAAATCAGACAAACAAAATTGCATCTCTCCAGTCCAACAAAAATTAAGAGTTTCCATGAGGAAGTCAGGCTCAGTTTGAAACCATTTCCAAAATGGTGAAGGATTTAGCCTGTAAAATCTCTATTTTTACACTAAAATTATAAATGTGTCCTTCTGATCAAAGCACAACCACATTTATCATCCCTCTAAAAGTATTATTTATGAGAAATAAAGCTGTTTAAAAGATTTATTTATTTATTTTTTTAATAGAATCTCCCAGTGGACCCAGTGAGGTTATTTCAAATAATGGCTTGTTGTGCAAGAGCAGCAGGATGTGATTATTTGTGGCTCATTTCAGATTTTTCAAACCTTTTAAGTATTTTAATTAATAAACAAACATCCCAACCATGCTATTGCAGTGTTCAAGAAATGCAACCGACATAATATTGTGTCATAGTTACTGCAAGCCTCCACAGCACCATGTGTTGTCTGCAGCAGAGCCAACCCCTCAGAATCAGCTGGATTCAGTTAAAACCACAAACTCCCTGACCGTTTGAATCCTTCTGCCTCGCACAGCTGTCCTCAAACCGACCTGAGCTCTCAGGTCAGACATGTGAGGCTGGATCACATGATTGGCAGGCTGTGGATTTAATCGACATGTAGCCATACAGACAGCATGACTTCTAAAACTCCAGCAAAAAAGACTCAAAGTTTTTTTGTTTTTTTCTATTTTTTTTTAAAGTAGCCTACACACAGATAGCTGGGAAGTTTATTAACTTCTAATACTGAAGTGTTTTGAGTAAAAGAAAATGTATGTTCTTCAGCTTAAAAAAAATAGATGTAAAGCTCCAATACACTGTTGTAAAAGCCTGTGTGTGTATTTTTTTCATCAGATTTTTATTAAAGAATGTTTCACTCTAGCTCAAAAACAAACACATGATTGCTATTTGGAAAACTTTATACAAATGATATGCCATGACAAGCAAAAAAGCATTTGCACTTTCTCAACAGAACCACAATATTTCCTATCGTTATATGACCAAAACCTCAAGGATAAAAAGACAAAACAATCAGAAATAAACAAAGACACAAAATAATTAAAAAACAAAATGTACTAGTGTGGATGAGGTATCAAACAGCAAATAAATAAAAGTCAATAAGCACACCATAGGCATCAGAAAATAAACAGACAGTCTGCACTTTGTACTGTCAGTTTAATTTCAAATCAAATCACGTGAAGAAGATCATATTTAATCTTTCCACTGTGTTAAAACACTTATCTTTCTATTTCTTATTAACCTGTTTAAGTGATCTGCTTAAGCTATTTCAAAGCAACTTAACACTGCTAATTAATATTAAATGTTTAAACTTTGTTGTTGTGTTTTTTGGACATGCTATAGTTTATTACTTTTCCTATATTATCCTTTAATTCTCATAAACACATTCTGGCCCTACAGATTTCTGTTTCAAGCTTTTTACTTTTGGCTGTTCAAAAGTGGCATAAATTATTTTTCATTAATAATCATCCCAATTCAGCTTCAATTACAGTAAACAGAGCTAGGGGGTGTCTTTTGCTTACGGCTCAATCTGGCTGAAATATTTCGTAAGGCAGATGACGTGTTCAATACACTCTAGACTTACAGCCACCTTAATAGGACTTAGGACTATTGTGAGGTGACATGGACGCATTATCACCATTATGCAAGTTATATGAGGGCTTCCTTCCGGAGGTTGAGAAGAGGGCAAGGTGTAAGAGGGTGCTGTATTAACCTAATCAATAGGAAATAGTTGATTGTGGTGTATTCAAAGTTCGAGTCACACACACTCAGAGCTTATAGACAAAATGAGCCTCCCTTAGCTTTGACAATCCAGTTGGACTAAATTCCTATCTGGCATTTGATTACATTTAAAGCCCCTCTTGATGCTTTATTCACATCCCCCTGTTAACGTAGACAGCTCTAATGTTTTATCACAGCACAGCGTCTCACATACCTCCACAAACACAAACAGGCAACAGCACTCATTTATCTACGGCAGAGTGCACTTTGGCTCTGAAAGCGACAAGTCAACACATTGCTCCTATATAAACAGAGTGGGTCAGTGGAGCCGATTGTTCTTTTTTCTTCATCACAGTCATTTCTGGAGGGGACTACAGTGAGTACTGACACTTTTTAAAAAATGTTATCATTGACTGGGTTAGAGTGAAAAAACCTTAATAAATATTGTGATATATTGTGTTTGATTAGAAAATTTGAGAGAAAATTGGTATTCTGAGACAAATGCTATATGTTCTGAAGAAGCGGAGAAAAGAAGAAACCTGTTTAAGCTAGAACAGAGAAAAAACAGTAACTTAAGACTAGTTAATATCAACATAATTTTATCTGATACGTGAGTGTAAATAGGCATGACAATGTCTCACCCTAGTGGATAAATGAGGTAAGCATTCAGTGTCTCTTAACTCTCTCTCCTCACAGAAACAAGTGAAACCATGAATAAGCTGCTGGTCGTCACTGTGCTGGTCACACTCCTTGCTCTAAGTAAGCACATTGAACTCAGCAAGGGTTGAGTCAAGGGTTGAGATAGGAAAATATATTGTTTTCCTGACAAAAATGTTCAAAAAATGTCCATCTCTGACCTTTTTTTTGTGCAGGCACTGAAAGCTTCCGCATAACGAGACAGGCTGAGGAGGAGCAGGGGACGCTGACCAAGATTTCAAGTACTTTCAAGTCCTACTACAACAGTGTTGTCAACACCGCCTCTGATTACCTGGAGAGCATCAGAGGCCTGAAGCTGGAGGAGAAGGCACTGTAAGAGATTTTAAATTCAGATTCACTGATACAATAAAAAAAAAGATTCACATCTAAACACTATGCTTTCTGTGTGTTGCCCACAGGAATATGTACGCTGATACTACAGAAATTGTGGGCACCTACTTTGGCATTGCGCATGACCAGGCTTACCACCTCTTTTTTGAGTAAAGAAAAACTGGTTTTCATTCACCTCAGCTACCATCTCTGGCAGACTGAGAACTTTTAAGCTCCATTTGAAAGGCCTAAATCTCATCTGACATTCTGAATGTGGTCCCATCTCAGCTCACTCAAGCCTTAAAACCCTCAAACAGCATCTTCACAATGACCCCGTCCTCTTTTTGGTGAAGTCTTGGACTACTGCACCGGTGGTAAATGATGATTACCACCCAACATGGGCTGTTATCCTTTGAGGGGGGAAAATAAAGATTTAACAGCTTGTACAGAGGACCTGGACAGAACAACTGTAAAAGAGCACACAGGACAGGAATTACCTCTCAGGAATCAAGAATCCAAATGATCTTTTGCCACCTACAGGTGTTTTGTTTCCCTGTCGTCAATCCACCACTGAATAAATGAAAACATTTGTCATATCTTGAAATAGAATATTTGTACAAAAAATGGTGTCTGTGATGAATAAAAGTTAAATTAGTTTAATGTTTGATACTGTAAATTGTGCATATTTTCCTGTCTCTTCGTGTAAGACCTGTCTTTCCACTGATTTCACTGATGCAAAGCCTCACATGTTCATGTCAGCATGAATCTGCGATGAGGCACCAGGCTTTTTTATCAGCCGAGGCAGCACCAGAACAGAGGCTTCTGTTGCAATTAATAATGGATTAAAGGGAACAACATGTGAAATGTGAGCATAGAGAGACCGACAGAGATGAATAAACAACAAAGACGCTGATGTTTGTTTTGTAGATGCTGACAACCAGTGATGCAAGAATGTTGTGATTTTTAATTAATGCATACGTCTGCAACATGTGGCCACTTCTGAAGCTGCAACAAAAACAAAAGAGATAAACTGCTTTCAAGTTTTTTCTTGTTTAGTCTTTTAAAAAGATCTTGACTAGACAAGGGACAACACATTTGTGTGTATTTTAAGGATTACAGTATTCTAATGCCTCTGAGAAAACAAAGATTTTAACACAACATTTAGTCTTCAGCCTCAGATTGTTGTCTGGCTGTACCAGGCAAAGGACACACAGGATTAAATGCAACTTTATTTTATTTATTGATTTTTTTTAAGGCAGCTTCAGATAAAAGTAACACTTGTAACTGTAAAGAAAATGTAAAATATGTATAAATTGATTATAGGATATTCAGTGCAGAAAGAAATATTGAAGAGGGGTGATCATAAATATGGGCAGAGAATGGACAATCAAATGCAAGTGCAGAGGGCTTTATTTGAACTTTTAAAGGAAAAAAGAAGCTGGCCTAACATGGAGACTATAACATTACTCCTTAATAAAGACATGACATCACAGACTCAGTAAACACAGCAGATATGGTAGGTGTTGTAAGAAGAAGAAGAAGAAGAAGAAGAAGAAGAAGAAGAAGAAAAAGAAGTTGGTTTATTTTCCTTGTGTTAGCTTTGTTCCATGTGCCATATTGGCTGTCCCTGGTTGCTGAATCCCCTGGTTCCCCGACCATCCCATTGAGAGATCCCTTGTGAAATCTACATACCTGAGGTGGTGAGCAAGGTGGATCTCTGGTGACTAATGTCATTTTATTTTTTGCAGCATTATGAACCCTACTAAAATTCACATCTTTCGCTGTAAATGGCTGTAAACTGCTAACTGCTGCTGTTTTTGCTCCTTTGGGTTAAGTTATTTCATTCTCATTTATTTGAGCTTCTGTCTTAACCCCTTGGTTTAGTCATTTCTCATGTCTGTCAGACACAGACATTAAAACATAGTGTTACACTCATATATGACTGTCTGTGGGTCATTTTCAGGTGTGTTTTTACCAAGAACTGTGCGTGTTGTGGTAAAAAACAGGCAAAAAGCCATTTATTATTTACAAAATGAATTTATCTCTGGCTAGGTCACTGTTTCTGATCAACACTATGTTAAAAGATACTTAAAAAAGATACATTCTTGTGTGGGGAACAAACAGATACGAATGATGTGTGTGACTGTGGAGATGTGAGTGCGGTCAGCTGTGCCGCATCTTGTACAGGTATGCGTTTGCATTTAGACTAGATTTTTTGTGGTCTAAGCGCAAGCGCATTTTGACATCATTGCGCCGGCTACAAGATAGCAAATGTGCTGAGACATACCTTCATATCCCTTTACTGTCAGACCTCCCTCCCATGGGCACACAGGCGGGTCACAGGTGCCTTTGCAATATTGCGAACGTGGCAAAAATGATATTTGTGCTGAGTGTACAATAGCAATGATATCTGTGTCACCAGCACATCGGCTTTGTGCCAGGAGTAAGATGGGGCCCAATAGGCCCCTTCACACTTTGAACGAAAACTATAAAAATAAATGTAACTATAATGATATTGCTTAAGTATTCACTACAAGATATCTGTCATTCGACACTGATTTCTCTAAGGAAATGGAGGAAGATTATTTTACCGATTTGCTTTTAAATTACTAGTTTTCTAAAAAAAGCAAATAACATGCTGGTATCCATGATGGCATTTTTGTAGAGGAGATGGCCTTTGTCAAAAAGTGCTGGGTTTTTCTGCTCTTCTGTGATTAGCTCTTTTGCGTGTGATGCCATTACTTCTGCTGGTATGAGTAAACAAATGGAAGACATGCCCCTTCCTTTTGAACTTTATTTTGATTGGCTGAAAACGTTTTATCGTTGTCCGTGCATCAAAAGAATCACTCCGAGATGGAATCAAGAATATCGTTATAGTTGTTGTTTGGATGTTTTTATCGTTATAGTTGTAGTGTGAACACATACATAACATTTGCCTATAACAATTTCACAAACTTTATAGTTAGAGTCAAGGTGCAAAATACAGGGGGTCTCGGGGATCTGAAACCCCTTAACTGACAGACCAGACCCTATGTTAACCTCAACAGCAAACTTCTTGGGGGTCTCAAGTAGAGTTGTTCCAATACCAATATCAGTGTTAGTCTGTCACCAATCAGATACCATATAATTTCTTTTTTAACATAAACAGCTACTTCCTAAACAGCTACTTCCCAAACAGCTACTTCCCAGCTACTTCCCAAACAGCTCATTCAGCTCTGACTGACGTTACATACCTGAAATCAGTTTTTCTTGCTACTCTAAAACAGCACCCAGGAAGTTGCACTTTGCTGCCTCTGGCAACTACTATTGTCAAGAGCTACAAAGAAGAAAGGAAAAGGTCAATAGAACTGGCAAAATGTCTGCATTTGGGATTTTTTTTTACGCTGGTAAGTCAAAGGAGACGTGTAAGAAACTGTTTTTTTATGCGCTAGTATTGGACCAGTGCTTGAACCAGTATTGGCCAACACTGGTTTGTTTGGGTATCAGAATCGGTATCGGAAAGGAAAAAATGGTATTGAAACATAGTCTCAAGAAAAAGCTCTAAAGTCCTCATGAAATGAAAATAGAAAATTTTTAGTTTTTTTAATCAGATATGTGTTGCTCTTATCCTTCCTATATGACCATTTATGGCTCAACAATGACCAAAAAGTAGTTTTGCAGTTTTTTTACGGTTAAGCATTTCCTGGGAAATTTTCTAAAAGTATTGATGACTCATCCTGCACTTGGGGTGTGTATTAATTTTGCTTTCAATAAAATTCTTTCTTGAAGATGATATATTCAATATATGTTTCTGATGGTTAGCTAAAGACCTTTATAATAAATTAAAATAAACTCAATATTGCCTTGTTTAAGATATATTTTCCCTTAGGTGTTACCAGCTCATTTTTACAAATAATTTGCCTCTTGTTTAAAGTAAATCTTCTATTATTTTATCTGCAGATGACTATTACACTCTTAGTATATTAGTCCACACATCATTGCTTTAGGAGTTAAATTACAAGCTGTGTGAGACTTAATCATTAAAAATGACATTATTTGAGTTTAAATCAATACTAATATGACACTGTATCTAACTGTCCTTAGCTCTGCCTTTCCATGGAAGTCTTCAGGCTGTATTAAGTTAACTGAATAAAATCATGAGGAGTTAGATTTGATGACTTGATGAATGTGTCCTGGTCATATTGACAAACTGTTCAGACAATGATGAAATGGGCATTGCTATCATAAGGAAATGTTCTACTTTTTCAGGTCAGTCATAAATTGTAATAACAATGATTAATTGATTGATGGCCCTCAGTAAGGTTGCTAATCTTCACCTTTGTTCTTACTGCATTAGTGTTACTGATAGGCAAAACAGTCTTAGCTGAAGCAAAATTACATACATGCAGTCTGCTTGTTTTCATCAATATTTACAACTTTAATGAATATTATGGATATTGATTGACATATTTAATAGTTCTTGTGTTGTATTGCCTTTGGATTCCTTGTTTGTTCAACTTAATCTTCTTTTCTTGTGGATTTTGCTTTTTTAGATTCCATTTGTGTATTTTGGACATCTTTTATTGTGCAAACCAGGAAGATTAGTAAAGCTAATGGGGACCCAATAAATAAAACTAAATACATTAACCTTCTCTGCTCTTTTCATAATAACAAATAAACAAAAAAACAATCAACTGAGGAAGAAAAAACACTGACACATGAATAATCCTTGAAGCGCTGGCGTCATTAGGGATCAGACTGACCTTTTAGTTTCTCTCGAAATGTACACAAAAACAGTAAAACTATTTGCACATGTGTTAGGAAAATTCTGATGTGCAGATACAGACAGGAGACAGACTCAGCTACTGCAGGTCAACAACATTTTAATTCTTGCAAGAATGGAGCAGAATACAAGTGACATGTACAGAGTTCACAAGCAAACGCTCAGCTAACCTGAGTCTACACATTCATTTTATGTTTTCTGCTTTGAGATCCTCTCATGGTTGTGCAGCCGGAACTTAGCATTTTTCTTATGATAAAAGAAAGTTTCAAATGGTACAAATCAAGGCCATAACTATTAGCTACACAATAAGGTGGTGATTTTTCATTAGCTGAGCACACAGATATTTTTCAATATATAACAATATTTTTCCAACAACTTGAATTAAAAAAAACAAAACAAAACAACTAATCTCTTGTGATTTTTTAAAAAACTTTCCATTGATATCTTGAATTAAATAAAAACTGATATTAAAAGTCATGAGTTATTTATGAAAAATATATTTGTATACTGAATCTCTTAATCTTGTGGTTTCCCAGTCAGAGTTGTGCAATCTGTGCAATTCTGAGAAAAGCCTTTTAAAATTGCATCATGCTTTTGTATTAACTTGACACATATTGTAGTAGGCGTATCCACTGTTATCCCCCTTATCATTACAACTTGAGTAACATTTTTTATCTTTCTATCATCGTTTATTTTACCGGGAATCTATCACAAATAATATTTTACAGGGGCCAGAAAGCCTTTAGGAAAGGAGCGGCAGGTTACTGTTTACAAGGTGTGCCACTCTAAATAAGTGTATTGTTAAATGTGGGTGCTGGGAGTTTCTCTGATAAGGTTATTAGAACAGCTACTGCTCAACTGGAAATGATGCTGGACAGTAATAAAGCCGTTCCTTCCACAGTCCTCAACAGATCCTGCAGGTATAAAGCCGGAGGCCAAATGTCACATCAGCAATCGACACTATCAGAGCTACAGAGAAACACTAGAACAACAGCAGAGACAGCATGAATCTTCTACTTCTGGTGGTTACTTTGGATTTGCAGGTACATTTTTATCACGTTGCGTTGGAAATTAAATCAATCATCATAAAAATAGACATTTAATTTTTCTTGGTCTTATTGATGTGCTACAGGAGCGTCCCCCCATCAGGACTACAGGGTGTGCCAGCCTCACTCCAGACCCTGGCAGGTTTATCTACAGGATCGTCCTGCAGTGGTGTTCTCATTAATGAATGGTGGATAGTAACCTCCTTTCAATGCTCCCCCACGTAAGTGACTGAATAAAAACCTACCGCAGATAAAGGCACAATTAGAAGAGTCTTGTGTAAATTTGCTGATAGCTTTTGCCTCATCAGTATCAGTCAAGATAAGACATTCAATGTAAAAAGAAATAACTGCATTTGTTTTGGCTGAGCAGTGTTTTGATCCTAACAAATCAAACTTGTCCATCCAGTCTCCTGGAAATATCAGCAGTAAAGTCACACGTGGACTCTGATAAACCTGGCAGGGGTGCTTGATATATTCAGCTGCAAGAATTTTAACATAAACTGAAATTTCTCTCTGCCTTTAATTGCTGGAGCTTTCATAGCATTGTCTTTAGTCTTCAGCTTCTCTAGTATCCAGCACATTTTTCCTGACAAAAAACAAAACAAAACCAGAAAGTTTTGCATGTTTTTGTTGCCCCTAAAATGTGACTCACGCATACTTCAGACATTTTTATCAGCTGTTTATTCCATTTTGTAGCAGTGCAGATTGAGCGGTATTACATTTTTAACTCACAGTGGGTGCATTTCAAATTGCAAACTTTTGCTTCTTACTTGTAGCCCATACTGCAGCTGCCCTCACAAAGTACATACTGTTGCATGGAGTATGCATACAACTGGGACATACTGTTCTGCTACTCTGTAATGAGAGTACGCCTTGAACTTCAACTCTGATGTTCTTCTATCCCTTGGAGCCTTAGCATGAAATTTTGGAGTACAAAGGAGGGGAACGCAAATATTAAAGTTCACATTTGCACTCACTTATCCATCTGGCTTTGTGAGCAATACAATAGTTACACTGTATATTAACTGAACACAGAAGTTCTTACACTTGAATGTGCTGTCACCTGTCACTGCCGCACTCGTTATTCAGTCAGTCAGCTGTCAAATGTTTGTGCTCTCTCTGCTTTGTTAATATTCGTTCAAAACACTGTGACATATGTGATGTATTTTCAGCTGCACAGAGGATTGTAGGTCAGAATGGCCCAAGAAGCATGCAGACTTGCATACAGCAAAATTCGACCGGATGTAGCAGAACATTCTGGTACTTCTGGCATACTGCATCTCACATACTATGTATTGGGACATACTTAATCTTTTTCTGGCATACTAATAGCATGGGTGTTGGAATGCAGGGAATATGTAATGTCTGCCACTAGAGGTCTCTCTATGAAAACAATAATAACAAAATATGGAGTTTGACGGGGTGGTAAGTATTGTGAGGTCATTGGATTTGTTTATTTTATTGTTGACCAACCACCATTGCAGATGAAAATACATCTGACTGATTCAAAATTGCTTTATGTTTGACGCATCTGTGAGGGTCGCGGTGGTCTCCATGGCCAATGTGATGTTACGTGGCAAGTTTTTTCTGCTGACGTGCCAACAAATGGAGAACTTTGAGGGGCTACAGGTGGCAGAATTGAGAACATAAGTGAGAAATAATTGCACAGAGTATAAAAGCTCCAAACATTTTCACATCTCGACTCTGCATCAGTTTATGTCCTTGCAGAACGCACAACCTCGCCTTCAGGCAGAAATGTTCACAGCCAATTTAATGTATTGAAGTTGTATTCGTGTTACATTTAATAGTGATTGCTGACTCCCTTTCTCACTCTCTGTCTGGTTATAATCCGGACGTTAGCAGCAGTCAACAGAATCAAACGCACCTTTACCTTGAATAAAATGACAGATTTCACATTTAGGATAGCCCTAATTTAAGCACACAAGTCAAGACAGTATATAAGAAAAGTATAGTCTATTTGGACATTTTAATGTGTAAATGTCACATTCAATTACTTTAAATAGATCATGTCAAGATCATATTTAATCGTCAGAAAAATCAATCAGCTAGGCATAGAACACTGTCATAAATCTTAGAAATGAAGCTGTTCTTGTGTGCTTAATAAACTGCAGTCCTTTCCCTTCTGTCCTTACAGGCCCTACATCAGCATTGCATCTCTTGGGGAACATGACCTTACTCTGAGGGAGGGCACAGAGCAGCACATCCTTGTCACTGATATGATTCAACACAGTCCATACCGCTCGCCCCTCCACAGCCTCACAATGGTCCGTCTGGCTCAACCTGCTCGCTTCAACAGGTTTGTCCAGCCCATCCCTCTGCCCAGTCACTGCCCGCAGCTGGGAGACACCTGCTATGTCAGCGGCTGGGGATCCACCATCCCAAATCAATGTAAGTGAATTTAAAGGTGCTACTGTGGCTTTTACACCTCATTACCCCATCACCACATTAGTTTTGTATAATTACAGCAAAGCCAGTGCTCAATAATCCAGTCCAGTTTCCTGTCCTGCAAGGTCCCAACAAGAGCCTGAATAATACTGTTGCTTTACATTTAGTTATTCTCATCAAAAATATTTGTCTTTAAGACCTGACAAACACGTTGAACGCATATGTACTGTAAAAAAAAAGCAATACCACAGTGAAGAAATAATCGGTTATGAGGAAAAGTCCTTTAGTGAAAATATTTTTCCAGTAAAAACATAAAGTTTTAACATTATAATATACTTAAAGTAAAAATACACATTATGCAGAAAGAGCATTTTTGAGTAATACACATTAGATTATAAACAGTGAAGCATTTGTGTACAATTACTTAGCTGATAACTCATTACCTTTCGCTCAGATTATACATAATAAAATATTAATGGATTGTCAGGAGTAATGGAGTAAAAGTATTAAGTAGCATCGAAGGAAAATACTAATGTAAAATACAAGTAGGCTTCCCCAAATTGTACCTAAGGACAATAGCTGAAGTAATTGAGAGATTTCACTGAATACAGTGGAGATGTAAATCTCAACAGACTTCCCTGTTTCAAACGGTTTCTACAGTAAAAAACATTTGCATAAAAATTGTGGACAGGGTAAATTTTAAGCTGTATTGGGCACAGATTTTGAGAAGGGATGGCTTTGTTTTTTTTTAAAAATGCTGTGAGTAGCCAATTACACTCCACTCGGTGATTTGGATGAACTGACCCTTTAAATATCCCTGAAGCAGAGACGCTGTGATGCATTTGAGGGTGGAAAAATCTACAAGTCTTGAAGTCCCATCAGACAATTATATCCTAAATAATTAATGTACGTCAAATCATACAACTTATACACATATATATTTATGCAGCCTATCATGTATTTTTCTTTAGCATGCTAAGAGAACAAGTTCCAGTGTTTTACCTGTGTTTTTTCACTCTCACAAACTTGAACTGTTGTTTTAACTTTGTCAAAATGACAATTAGAGATCAAAGAATTGCTGAATGAGAGGTTATAGTAACAGAAGCAAACATGAACATGACACCATCACTTCTGTTGCACATACTGCTAGCTGCTAGTGTGGCTAAAAAACCCCAATAAAATCTATATTGTTTGCATCTTATAAATAGTACTCTGTATTATATAAAACTACAGAACACATTCTGACCTGTAGGCAAAATACTGCCATGAAAGGCAGGATTTGATGTCATCAATAAAACCAGCTATCAGTGTGTCAGATTTCAAGAAAACCTCACTCCTTTGTTTAACAACAGACAGAGTATTTAAGTATTAACATTACACATTAGTGGACTCTATTCCATTAATAACCATTATTGCTGTTCAGGTCATACTGTGTTGTCACACAGCGCAGTGTTTTTGGTCTCCTTATGACAGCAGGGATCAAGCAGCAGCTTTACAGCACGGAACATTTAGCTGTAATAAAGAGAAAGAAATGTACCACAAGGCCTATTACTTTCTCTTGCTCACCAGGACTCAGGATGATGCGGGATTCTGATCAGCAGGTGGATATCTGCTTAAAAGCTCATCCATATTCTGGTCTTCGCAGCTCTAACCAGGCATGAATGTTCTGTTTTAATAACAGCTAAAAATGTCTTTCTTTAATCAGCAGAGTTTCTAATTGGCTGTCAAAATGCCCAGTCAGGGATCAACACTGATTAAAAGAGGTAGACCTTGAAAATAGTACTTAGTCAAGGTTTAGACTTGATGCTCCGGCAAGGACGTGGTAATACACAGGAATAGGAAATAATCCATAGACCTACTGAGGAGAAGGAAGGAAACTTTTCTGCAGATTGATGAGTGATGGTACAGAATATATCACAATGACTGATGTTTCAGATTCAGATGGGATGATTTAAGGGACCTTCGTTAAATGAATCGGACTAATAACCTGCCTCCTTCCTCTTTAAAACAGATGAACCATCTGAATACCTGAAATGTATAACTGAGCCGGTTGTGGATGACCTCACCTGTATGAACACGTTCCCTGAGTATCTGTTCTGGAGCCCGTTCATGGTGTGCGCTGGTCAAGAAAACACAGATAACTGCATGGTGAGCACGGTCACAAGCCAAGAACTATGTGGATCAGACTTTCATCTCTCTGCATCTATCATGGTGCTTAATCTAATCTCTCATCTGTTTCTCTTTTGTCATCCTTCCCTCCTTCCTCCTGTTGTAGAGTGATGGAGGCGCTGTGATGGTGTGCGATGGGCAGCTGCAAGGCGTGCAGTGGCTTGACCATGGCTGCACAAACCGAAGTGATCCCAGCGTCTACAGCAAGCTGTGTAAATACAACCACTGGATAAATAGTGTGATGGACAGATATGTGTCCACTCTGCCAACTGAAATCCCACCAATGATGTCAACATAAGGAAGTAGAGAGACATTTGGTCGGTGGCGACTCAAGTCATTTTGGGGCCCAAGGCAAACACAGGCACGGGGCCCTCCACATCCTTTATTCTCCCCTTTTCTCAATCCTTTTAGGATCTACCCATCTCTTCTTCTCCTCAAGCTTTATCTTCTTTTCACCATCACTGACAGCACTTGCATTAAGACATCTGGAATTAGATTTTTGAAAAAACACAACAAAACAAATTCATTGTAACAAATGCAAAGTATCACCTAAGTTTTTGGTCACAGATTAAATAGACACTCTGCTAGAGACATTGCTTCTTGCCATGTTTTTGGGAAGAAGTCAAAGGCCCTTTTTACACAGAGTCACCTCCGCACACATTAAAGCTCACCAATTCTCCGCCTTTGTTAATGTACACAACTGAGCAGCGTGTCTTTAAGCTGCTTCAGTGTGGCATTTTATACGGCTCTGCAGATTCAAAGGAGATGTGACTGGTGTGACATTTAACAGCATCAGCATCGGCTTACTCTGTTAAGAAAAACACTTGACATGTGCCACAAACAGTTAAATAAGCAATTACACTGCGTTGGAAACTTACAATAATAACATAATACAGTCATAAAAATCCATTTTAGACCTTCTTTTTCTGGTTTCTTTTGAGCTAAATGTTTCCTTGTTAAATAAAAATGACCGAAAGGCACCACAATCATGTGCATAAGGTTACCTGTAAAAATACATGTTTACAGTGGGCAGTTTTTGCCATGTATAAGATTAAAAAAAAAAAAGGCAAGGCAGGGAAAACACGGGTGGGGAAATCACAGAAACCGCCTGTGTAGACTGTGTAAAAGGGGCTTATGCTTCAACCCAAAGTTTAGTGGGCTGCCCTCTCAGCCATAAGCTCAACACATCTCTACTGTACTTCATGAAAGTGATAATCTGGGTAGGATTGACTGATTTGTGACATAAAGTGTCGAATGCAAATGCTATGCTCGCCCAACAAAAATGTAGCGAAAGTCTGTAAGCAAAACTCAAAAAAGTATGTATAAACAACATCAACAAAAATAAAATATCACTGTGTTGCAAGGAATCATGTTTTATTTTTTAATTTTGGTACAAGAATTCCTAATTTGCCTCAGTGGCTTATAGCTGCTGCTAATTCGCCCAGTAAATCAGAAGTTTCACACATGGTGCCACATATATGTCAGTGATGAAAAAGTATTAGACAAAGGAGCAAATATTGGTTTTGTTCAACATTTTTAATATTGCAACTAAATAACTAGAAGAAGAGTATGTATCAGATCTACATCCATCAGATGGCCAGAAAAATGAGTCCAAATGAATTACTTCGCTGCTCCATTTACTGGGGTCGGTTCTGGGACATGTTTTGTTTTCATCGTACGTGCTTCTTCTGGGGCACATAATACACAGACATGGTGTTTAATTTCATTTTTATGCTGACAACATGCAGCTGTACCTGCCCGTCAAGGCCACCGACCCTGGGAAGTTGAGTGCTTTACTAGACTGTATCACTGCTGTTAAAAACTGGATAACAGAAAACTTTCTCCAGGTGAACTCCACCAAAACAAAAGTCTTGGTTATTGGGGCCCAGCAGATGGCGAAACAAATTCTGCCATCTGCTGGGCCTTTAGTGGACTGCATTAAACCTGACGCAAAAAACCTTGGCATCTGGTTTCATGGCAACCTAAACTTTGAACAGCACACCACACAACTTGAACAGTCATCTTTTTGTCACCTTAGAAACATTTTAAAGATTCGACCTTTTTTACTTTTAAAGATTCTGAGACGATTTTACATGCTTTTATTTCTTCACGGCTGGATTACTGTAACAGCTGTTTTACCCGTCTTAATCATCCTTTGCCAGAATTCAGTCGGTGCAGAACTCTGCTGCCAGGCTTTTAACTAGAACTGAGAAACATGATCATATTACCCCTGTTTTAGCATCTTTACACTGGCTACCAGTACGTTTTAGGATTGATTTTAAGATTTTATTGATTACTTTTAAAGCACTCAATGGTCTCTGTCCTACCTACATCGCTGATCTTTTAGTACCTTACTCCCCGGACGCTCCCTGTGATCCTCAAGCAAAGGTCTTTTAGCTGATCATGAGGCCCAACTGAAAACAAAGGGAGACAAAGGACTTTCAGTCCGGGCCCCAAGGCTCTGGAATGAACTGCCTAAAGATATCAGGCCAGCTGACTCTGAGCTCTCCTTTAAGTCTTTCTTAAAACATATTTTTATCAGGGAGCTTTTCCTGATTTTATTTAATTTTTTATATGTCTTTTTTTATTTTGTATTATTGGTTTTATTCACCAAGCTGGTGCTAAAACCTTACTAGGTCCCCCTCTGACATGATTGATATTTTATTTTGCTGTGATTGATGTCTTATTCTGTTGTAAAGCACCTTGTAACATTTGTTTTGAAAGCTGCTTTATAAATAATGTTATTATTATATTATTATTTTTACTGGATTTGCAAAGAGGCAACTGTTTGCTGACAACTCTGCCATAACAATTTGATAAGGTAACAACAATAATGTAAATATTTACATGTTGCTCTGCTGCCCCTGAGTGGCCAAGAAGTCATTTGAAACTTGTTATTTTTGTTGTTTACAAGAGTCATTTTTGGATTAAAAAACTTAATTTCTGCTCATTTATCACAGTGCAATTAAATCACTCTGGTAATAAGCTGTGTCTGAGAATTTTGCATCATACAAATGCATCCACGGGACAGGAGGTGAGTGGCATTAGTGTGAAACACCACTAGATGGGGATAAAGCCTAATAATTAAGAAACATATTGTGCTAAACAGGCAAAAGAGAGACAGAAAGGAGACAGACAGATGGTATGGAAAGGTGACATGAATCTCACGTCTTTGTGGGGTTTTTGTGTGAACTCTGATCTGAGACCCTCAATGACCCCAGTATGTTCACAAAATATGTTATAGCAATAAACACACCAATCTAATGTAACATTACTGACACACAGTGAGCACAAAGGAAGTGGGGAACACATGGGGGAGTTATAGGCACACGCAAAAACAAAGCACAGACGCCGCTCATATACACAAACTCAAATACGCACGAGCACACACACATACACTTACATGAAAAGTGACTGACAGCTGTGTCCATAATCACCCAGGCAGCTGAACATAGGGGCCACTTCACCATCTGTTCTCAGCATTTCTCTCCCGTTCCTCACCCAGTCTCCCCCTCATCTCCCTCCTCAGCGGGAGACAGAAAGCAACCTGAGGGGCTGACTCTGGTAACTGGGGTGTCACTTTGGAGAGCAGTGTGATATTAATTGATGCTGGTTTTAAGAGCTGCTATCTGTTTTTTTTTTCTCCCATTGTTTTCGATTCTAGGGGATTTGACTGACATCAGTTCAATGTAACAGCCTCCGTGTCAGTAATTTGTAGCTTTTGCAATAGATGCAAAAGATCCTTCACTTATTCCTCCAGACAGGATACCCAGCACAAGAAGCCTGGAATCCTGTGGGATTTCCCCCCAATATACCTTATTGGTCTCTTTGTAAACTGAATCCCAAATAATCTGCAGTTTATTATGGCTTATTATATGTGTCTACCCCCCTCTGAAACAGGGCACAGTTCCTGATCTTACCAGGCAGCTTTGAAGATCTTAAGTCTCCCAAATAAATTCTACCTGAAGTCTCTGGTAATTGAAATGGGTTATCTCATGGGCTCCTGCAAACACTGCAGCCCATTTCTTCCCTGTAATTTCTAGCTGCAATTCAACCTTGTATTTCCTCTGCAAACAGGGTGAGTCAAAGGCATTCAGTAAGGTTAAACAGTTATATATAGTAGTTGTAATAAAAATAAATATATATGCTTGAGATAGAACATATAAAAGGGCTGAGAGCCTACAATCAGGCAAGTGGCTCTTTGACAATGTACTTGCAACATGGTGTTTTGTGCTAATATCAACATGCTAACATGCTCATATATACATGTACAATGCTCACCATGTTCAGCCACCTTAAAAACATAATTTGCAATGATCCATCCAATATAAACATTTCACTAAAATCACCATGTCATCTTCATGGTGGTAGTAGAGGAAAATTTAAGCTGTACCAAAACTTTGGAATTAAGCCTTGAGAAATCATGAACGCCTGTGCCAAATTTGTGTGAAAAGCATTAAATTGTTGAGATATTTTAGTGTGGACCAAGCTAACTTACCAACTGGTTGATTCACAGAGCAACATCATGCTTCACTACTGATGGGTGTAATAAAAGATAAAAAGG
>JAQLOL010000025.1:9778727-9790928 GCA_029783665.1 Naso thynnoides | reverse complement strand
ATATTAGCCTGCAATCACCCCACACACACATACACACACACACACAGTTTGACTCTGCTTTTCTCCCACTCCCTCCATCATAACTACCACTAGAGTGGATCAGTGAGTTTGCACACACACAGACACCTCTGACACTGTGTGTGTGTGTGTGTTTGACAGGCAGAATGAGATTGAGGTGGGGGAGGCTTTATGCATTCATATTGGATATTGCTGTGCATTTAAATGAGAATTTGGACTTTGGTGGACACAAGCTGATTAGTAAATGTGTTTAGAGAGTGTGCAGTGCAGTGCCATGATTGCAGCCTATAGATATGAAGGGGGACATAATAATGTAAATGTATGCCACAGAGCTACATCAACCCCCTCTCTGACACAGTCGGAACAAACTTACAACTGGCATCATATGATTATGAATAAAAATTATTGTATCCTTAGACATTTTATCCTGCTGGAAAATCCTGATTCTTCCAAGCTGGTCAGCATCTGACAAATAAACTAGTCAATGCTATACCGCAGGTGTGTATGAGTTTTTGAAGTACATCATTTTTGCTTTTAGGAGTTGGTAAGCTCACTGTAAACTCAGCAATCTTGGTGGGTCAGCATAGGATCAGGCTGCACTATCGCACCACCTGTTTTGTAACCAAATAAATAATTTAAAACATTTTTATACCTTCAGGCTTAAATACGCTTACTTGTCAGTTCACAACTTTATTTTTATGGTAGAAGTTAGAATGACACGTTGGAACTTCTACAAAGAGAGGCAATAGAGAGAACACACACACATGCACAGTCACACAAAATCAAACCTCCACCAAACCACCACAACACACACACACACACACACACACACACACACGCATTTCAGTAATGGTTTTCTGAAAAAGGGGCCACACAGCTACAAAGAGGTAAAGCCCACAGGGAATCCATTTGCTTTTCCCTGCAATCATCATACACTTCTCTAAAAACACCACGGACTGTTACTGTTACCATGGATACCCATCACTTCATCCCTCCCTCCTACTCTGTCATTTTTCCAGTGTATCTTTCTTTCTCTGGTGGGCCTGTAATCTCCATGGATTGGCTAGCACTCCTACTACATACCAGAACATGTTATTACCTGCATGCAAGCTTGTCCGAAAGTGTTTGAGAAAATGTGTATGACTTTGTTTGAGGAATGCAGTGGGAAAGCTTTACCTGGGGGCACATTCTACTTCTGTGAGACAGAAAAATAACACCCAATGATCCCACACAAATTGACACACTGCGTGTAATGCTGTTTACAGCTGCTCACGGCATGAACAGGCAATATGGAATTTTTAACTGTATGTTTTTCCCAATATTTCTCCAACACACGTTGGGGAGATGTCCCATCGCTAACACCACATAAGCCCTTGACAAACCCTTGTGAGCTAAGCCGGCAATCATTGATAGGTCTGTCACACAGTGGAGAGAAGTCGACTTATGTATCAGCGCAGACTGGAAACTCCCTGCCTGGAGGAAAATGTCATCCACAGAATAGAGAAAATGCCACAGACAGTGTTACTTTTCTAAGAGTTGACAAAAGATTTGTTGGGTGAACGATTGGCTGATCACAGTTTATTTCAGCTCAGTGGTCTTGTCGTGGCCAAGTGTTCTTGCTTTACGCCCGTGACTATGCTACATCCTTTCAATACCATTTACAACAGACAGTGCAGATTTGTCCCTGGATGTTCTTTCTCAACTCATTGCACAACATATGAATCTCTCAATTTGATCAAGAAGACATCAACATTTGTTGCAATTTATTTTTTAATGTACTCATTTGAATTACCCCCGTATATTTAAAGCACCTGATTGTACCTTTCTCTTTTACTCACCAACTAGGACACTCTACACAACTCTTTATTTCTTTTCCTGCATTCTCCAAGTGTATAGCTAAGGGTTAGGGTTAAGCATTTTATGTTTAAAGCTCCATCTGATTGGAATAATTTGCCTGTCAACATTCGATCTGTATCATCCCTCTACCTGTTCAAAAAAGCTCTTTCGTCTTTCTATAGGAGTAGCTGTGCATGTGCTGGATCACATACTGCAATAAAATGTTCCATCTTTATTGTTTATTATTTTTATTTATCTATTTATTTATTTATTTTACCTTAAAAAGTGAAGGTTCCACAGAGAGCAGGCTCTCTTTTTCAGGGATACCCTGATCACAGTCACACAGTTACACATTCTCAGTAGTTGCTGGTTGGGTGTTTAAACCAGCAACCCTCTGATCACGAGCTCGCTACTCTAATCATTAGGACACCACTGCCCCAAATCTCACTGATATTATCACTGTCCCTTGTATCTACCTCTTCTCTCTAACCCTTGAATGCAAGATTTGTGTTTAAACGTGAGTGTGTGTGCATGTGTGTCTGTGTGTTGTTATTGGTTTGTGTTTTATTTTTGTTGTTAATTGTCTTTCTTTCTTTGAAATGTTCTAAATATGTTGTTTTGTTATCATTGTTATTGCACTATTATTTCTGTTGAGGACCTCCTTGAAAACAAGATGGGTTTGTCTAAAGGGGTTCCTCCCAATGAAGAATTTAGCTTTTTAAATTTTTAGATGTCTAATTAAACCTGGGGTAGGCGACATCTGGAAATTTAAGGTAGCTGTAGCATAAGACTTCTTGAGAAGTAACTCCAGTGCCTCCTCCTCTCCTTGTTTTTGCTCCAGCTCATGTTTCATTTTCTTTTTTGTCGCTCTCTCTTTTAATGACAGTTTACATAAAAGATTCGTGGTGAGGTGAAATGGTTACAGATAAAGTTGCAGCAGTGTAAACTGGTCCGTCTTAGCTCAACTCAAGCCAGCTGACGGTGTCGCCTACAATTCAGCTTGTCAAGTTGCCAGAGGCCAGTTTTAGAATGGAAGGCATGTTACGTTTGAACAGCCAATCAGCTCGTAGTGACCTCATCTGCCACTAAGAAGTGCCTGTCCTGGTTTTCATTTTCTACAGCCTGAATACAGAACCAAGGAGAGGTGCAGACATGTTCTTTAAGACCACCTCAATTTCAGTATGCTGAAAGGTTATTATGGAATTTTTGCTCAATGGCACCAAAAATAAATTTCCCACCTCACCTTTCAGTATGAAGAACAAGAACAGCTTGTCAGTGCAATAAAATATCACAATTTAGGAGAGCAAAGTCAAAACATGTGTGATGAACAAACACAGACATCTAGGATGATGTTGATTTAGCTGCCAAGGCCAACAGTCAACTTTTCCATCATATGCAAATCTGCAAGCTCAACCCTACATTGTGTCTGATTACATATCAAAAACTTTTACAGTTACTCATGGTTTTCATTGTTGAAGCCTCGTCATCTATCTCAGCTAAATATTTCACATGCTCACTATGCATTCTCGAAAACCAAACATTTTTAAGGAATTTTTAAGGGTTAGGGGTTATGTGAACAAAAACAGAGTTTGTGATCTTTGGAACAAGGGAGAGACAAACTAAGATGGATTTAGTAATGTTGCATGTTTCTGTCAAGTTTGAATAAAATTTGTTATGAAGAGAGATGGAAGCAATTATGATTTTTGCAGGACAGGCAGGGCTAATTGGTTAGCATGCTAACTTAAGTGTATATCTCTGCATTACAACAGATATCTTTAACCTAACATTTGAACTATTACTTCATCTCATTCTGATAACAATATTGGTAATGTTTTGTGTTTTTTTTTTTTTTTTTTTTACTGCTTTAAACATAAATTCTGGCCTTATGTTACAAATTGTTTCCGTAGTGCATCCTGTCTTGTGCAGCGAAAGGTTTCCACTTTGGATTAAGGATCTTTCTCAGTGGTAATCTTTTGCTTCCTGGAGGCTAAAAGAGCAAATATACTTTGTTTTATAAATTCGGTGTGGATGGAATCAATATTCTGCTACATTTTTGCCAATGGAGCGAATGTAGCAAAACTAACACGTATATATTAGTGCAAGATCACAGACTATTATTCTGAAAGACACACAGAACACCCTTTGGTAAAATCACAGCTGGACAAATGTCCCCTCATACGACCCCTGACCTTGTTCTTACTGTAGCAACAGCTACCCTTTGAAACATAAAACCTAAGCCTGGCTCTGACTCTGGTTTGGCAAAGGTCACATTCACAGCGGCATGTCTTGGTGGCAATTTTCCAAACTATCCTACACCACAAAGCACAAACACAGACATAACACATACACACACATACTGAGAAAAGGAAGGATGAAGAACACATGCAATTAGTGAGGAATGTTAGCCCCTCTTACCCCACCCATGCTGCCCCTGACCCTGCAGCATGAGGGTCAGAAAAGAGGCTAGCCCCCCACACAGCTTTTCATACAGTGCAGGTTGTAACAAACGGAGCAGAAATCTTTCTTATGATTCTCTGGAAGTGTTATGTGCAGCTGGGCAGAGGTCAAGGTTGTAACAAGTGAGTATAGGAAGGAAATATATATGTTGTACATTATGTGTGGACATAGGCAGATAGTTCGAGACAGACACAGCCAGGCGGTGCAAGGAAGAGGGAGGAGAGTCTATAAGTTTTGGAAGTAAATAAATTACACAAACACACACTTAGTGTAGTTGAGCTCACACCAAAAACATTTATTCTCTCTTCCCTTTTACACACATACCTTTTTCCTCCTCGTGCGTGTGAGGTTCTGCAGAGCTCTGTCCTCTGATCCCATATCAAATAAAGTGGACGGGTTTGATAAGCTGATAAGGACGAAGCTGAGAGAAATACCAGTGACGTCTACTTACACACACACAAAGAGGCGATGCAGGGGAAAGAAAACCTTGACACAGGTGGACACACAGGCACTGCAGCTGTCAGCGACTAAACGCTGTGTCGTGTTTCCTATAACCACACAGGGCAGATTGATAAGACCCCTCTGGCTCTGCAATAAGCAGAGCTCTCTCATCACTAGAAAGCTGTTAGTTTTCTCCATTAAAGTAAAGAGTGAATGAGAGGTGAAAAATAAAAGCTGAGGTCAAAAGGGGAAATTGAAAATGGAAAAGAAGGAACAAATGAGGAATAAAGAAGTTGTATGTGTGCGTTGCCCTTGTTTAACAAAACGTGGATACACACACAAGGACTTGCTCATCCTGACAGCAGGAGAGATGACAGGGAAAAGTGTGAGTGAAGGAAAAAAGGAGGACAGGATGGGAACAAAGGGAAAGCTCCATTAGTAAGTCAGTGGAGCATTTGATAGTAATTATCACATATACTCTTGGGAAGTCGCTCTCAGTGTCACTGCTATTACTGTTACAACACGAGAGAATGCATTTTACTGTGTGTGTGTGATGGAATTTAAAAGTGGAGAGTGAAGACGCGATAGCAGCTAGCATGCTGTGAGAAGATGTAAATGCAACCGCGGTATATCTTGGCTTTGTGTATGTGTGTGTGTGCCCTCTGGCAGAATGTGTATGTATGTGTGTGTCTGTGTGCATGTGTGTGTGTATGTGTTTTCAGGTGTGTTTTCTACAGTGAGAATGGGGCAACAAGGTCAAGTGCAAAGAATGTGGAATCAATTCATTACGTGATGCAGCTTAACATGCTCGTAGGTATGTTTGCCATCTAAAGAGCGCTGGTTTGACACACACTCACACAAACACACGTATCTAAGATGGACAAATGTGTGTGTGTAACTTTAGAGTTTGTGTGTGGTGATGTGAGGAAGCTGTCTCTGCATAAGTCATCACCAGAAACCTAAGTGTGTGTGTGTATGGTGTGTTTTCTGCTCCAGGCAGCTGCTGTGCTGTAATGTTAGCCAATGGGAGGAGCTTGTTGCATGTACAGAAGTTCTCCAAGGAGCAGCACTCAACAGCTGCTCTTCAGCTCCTCGAGGCTCTTCTCCCCTTTACCCTCTTCTTTTAACGCTCACTGTCTTCTCTGATCCCCTCTCTCTCTTTTTCTCTCTCTCACTCTGCTCAGCCCCACAAGAATTTTTTTGCTGTTGGCAGTGAATCCAGCATTCACAGTGTTGGCTGCGTGAGCACAGATATACCTACAACTCGCAGTGTTCGACGAAGGGACACATGTGGCAGCTTATCGAAAACATTTTAGTTAAGTTAATCTGATTGATGGTGTGTCTCTCACCTTTTTGTCTTTGTTAAGTATGCTGAGTCCAATCCTCATGAGTCCTTAACCTTTTAACCCCCATCCCACTTTTGTGGCAGGTGCACATAAATTTAAACAAATAGACCCTCTTGATAAATTAGGACATAAAGTCTTGATTTATCACAGTATAGGACTTCTAGCCTTTAGCCTCCAACTTATCATTATAAAAGCAGTTGTAAAAGTTGTAAAACTAAGCACATCCTGCAGGTGAACGAGTTGGAAAAGTTCATTGCCAAACATGTCTAAAACAAATATTATAATTTCTTAATGTGTTGTTCCATACCCGTACCTTTTGTGAACATACTATCACAATATCAGTCATTGCACATGAGAGATGTATGTGTCAAGGATTTTTTGGTGTATTTCTCCCTGACTTCAAGCAGGTGGGGATCAGCTGATAAAGGATAAAGTCGGATATTTCCACTATCAGAGGTGAATTTCGCAAAATAGAAATCACAGTCAGATGACAGTTTTTTGGGGTTGCTTATGTCACCACTGCAAATCAAATGTGGCTGAGTTTTTAAGTGTTAAGCTATTATCAAACCATAACTAAATACTTGAGAACAGATGAAAACTTTCACAGCAACTAGTCCATAGTCCACTGTCACTTTAAATAAAGGCGTGACTTTTTCAAGTTGTTTTAAATTTATATCTAAAATACGGTTGATTGCTTGTAGGTACCCATTTCTTATTTATGGTGATGGAAAGGTACGATTTTCTTTACTTCCTCTTCCTTCTTTTACTTTAATTGCAGCTTGAGACATAACCTCAGGAACCCATTGTAAAGGCAGAGTAAATTATTTTTGCAGCTACAGTAAGTTGTGTTGTAGTCTGGGACTCTGTACCAATTCTGTCAGGGGTAATTGGAATCTTTTCTTCTTCTATGGTGAACATCCCGCTCTGTGATTGCTGATGGTCAACAGCCGTTGATAGATTTTTATTTTGATGTCTGTTTACCAAAACTTGGCCATCCCTGGTACTTTACATTGTGTTTCACTGTGTACCTACCTACTTACATACAGAAGTAAGTTAACTTTGGACTTAGGAAGAAAAAATAACAAAAACTTGAAATTTCTAAATAATGGCATGGATCCATAAAGGATTAAGGATATTCCAGGGAGTTATTGATTTAACTGAATCTTAGAGTTCACCACAGCCTTTCCACGGTAAATTTAAACAAACTTTGACCCCTTGCGGATTGACTGCATCATTCCATTGGTGAACTCGGAGGGGGTGATGATCATAAACACGGCTCTAAACTCTGTCAAAGTTTTGCCTCTACACACCAGTGCTAAAGATTTATTGTTTTGTTTTTTTTTACACCCTTTAGCTAATAAACCCTGCTGGAAATTCAATCTCCCTCTGCTGAATTCGCCTCTCATTCCCTCAGACACAATACAAAGTAATTCTAAACTATTACAATTAAAGTACACCAAGCTGTGCCGTAATAACCAAACATCCCACAGGCAGTGTGGCTATGAGTGACACATGCTCACACACTTGCCGGAGCTCCAGTGGCGGGGGATCGGCTGCAACTCGGCTTAATAGCACACAAGCAGATACAATCAATGAAACAAATCTTCCATGCTACGCGATGGATATCAGAAATCCAGCAGATATATGCAGGCTCACAGAGGGAGGTGTAACACACACACACACACAACACACACACACACACACACACACACACACACACACACACACTGAGCACAGAGAACACAGGTACCAGCCATGTGTGCTCTCCCTCATATTCGCACCCAAACAGTAAACACATTCAGGCCACACAGGATATTAAACCTGAAGACTGAGGGAGATAAACACATTTATCACACAAGCTCTCTGTTGCTCGTTATCTCTGTCCACCTCTCCGCTGCACACCTTCACTCATCACCTCCCGTCTTTCATCCTCCTTTTCTTCCTTTCTCTGTTTTATCACCTGTTTTATCAAGCCTAAGCTTTAAAGCCTGCAGCCAATGCAGATTTACGACATCTTAACAAGACTTCCTCTGTTTCGTCCTCCGTCACAATCACCACTTTCATTTCCTCTCGTCCTGACAGTAACCCCTCCCACACTACACAGTTTATCTCTACCTTCAATTTGCTCCGCTCCCCATCTTGCCTCAAAATCCATTTTCATTTCACGCCATCTAACTTCTTCTCTGCATTTTTAAGTCACTCTTTCAATTATCTTCTTCCCTTGACACAACAAGTCCTCAATTAATCTCTACATCCACGCTCATCTTCTTCAAGGCTCATTGCTCTTGGGGTCCTGTGCACAAACTGCATGTGTGTGCTGATTATGTGGGATGATGGAGGACATATTGTTAGTAAGGCTGTCACCAGGGCCTTGTTTAACCTGGACCTTTCTCAGCAGTGCAACATAAAGAATAGTGCTTCTTTTTCTGTGTATATGTGTGTGTGTGTGTGTGGCTGAGCTGAATCATGCCAAGTGCTACTGAGTAGCCATCAGATCCAGGTTGAGCAGAGAGGGAAAAGGGACAGACAGTGGCTGTCATTCCTCAATAGGCCGACACTAAATGGCTAAATCAGTTTAAAGCTACTGTAACTAAACCCAGTGGAGGCAGAGAGAAAACTTACAGGAGAAAAGAGGGGAGGAGGAGGAGGGGAAGGGAAGGACACTATGAAGAATGACAGTAATCTCTTTATTGTTAGCCAGACTGAAAAGCACTGATCCTCTCGTTCTTTGTAAAACAAAAAATGGGAGGATCACCAAACACACACATATACAAACACAAGACAGCAAGATATACAGTCACACACTTACTCAATATATTCTTGATCCAAACACTTAAAGCCTGGATTTACTGGAGTTATTATTACTGTGGTTCAAATTCCTACATTCAGTACAAGAGAACAAAAAACAGGACTTGTCTTTGTGGTTATATATTTAAGTCATTGGCAAATAGGCTGAATTCATAGAGCGGTCTCTAGAATTCAACAAAAAGCATTGGGCTGATACGCCACACATTAAAGCTGGGGTGGGCAGTTTATTTTTGGTGTCATGGGGCAAAAATTCCACAGTAACCTTTCAACATTTTGTAATTGAGGTATTCTGAACACTGAACACTGCACCTCTGCACCTCTCCTTGGCTCTGTATTAAGACCGTGAGCGTGACTTTTCAGCCAATCAAGGGTCATTTCAGGGAGCACGTGTTCCTATTGGTTGCTCTATGCGGTGCTTCTTAGCAACAGGTGATATTGCTATGAGCTGATTGGCTGTTCAAACAAATGATGTGCCTTACGTTCTAAAACTGGCCTCTGGCAACTTGACATGCTGAGTTGCAGGTGACACTGTCAGCCGGCCTGAGTCGAGCTAAGATGGACCAGTTTATGACACTGCAACTTTCTCTGCAACCATTTCTCTTGTTGCAAATCTTTTGTGTAAGTTGGCAAAAAAACCCCAAAACAAACAGAGAGAGTGACTACATGCAAGCCAGGGCAAAAACAAAGAGGGGAGGGCACAGCAAAGTTGCTCCCTTAGGAATGTCATGATAGAGCTACAGGTGTAACTTGATTTCTCGATGTTGCCTACCCTGTTACTTTAAGTCTGTTTATCAAACATCTGGCCTCAGATGGCTAGCTGGACCATCTGCCTTACCAGTTCCTCTTTCCTTGACTTTTGCAGGCCAAAAGGAACTTCACAAGTGTGATCCTGATAACGCAAAGTGACAAGGTTTAGACAAAATGCAGTTTAATGTAAGGATAACGAAACATACATTACTCATCACGATCACTCTCGGTGGTATCTGATTGACGTTTAAAGGTCCAATGTGTTGGATTTAGGGGAATCCATGTGTAGAATATGTAAAAAAGTTACATATTATTTAAAAGAATGACTTCATTAGTGTATAATCACGTAAAAATAAAAAAATGTGTTTTCGTCAGAAAAACAAGTCTTTCATATCCTCAAATGGAGCTGTCTTTTATTTTTTTGCTGCCACAGTTGGTTCTCCTACACACTTTGAAAAGGAGGATGAGTGGAGGGACGTTCAGTCGAGTGCATTCTGCAATCTCACCACTAGATTCGACTAGATCCTACAAACTGGATTTCTGAGGCAGATTCAAGAATATTGGATTTTGTTGATACTGAATCAGAGGTACAGGTATGTCAATTGTACTCGAAGATATTTTGTTTAGCATTTCAACCCATAATAGTACCAGTATTGTTTTTATACATAACTGCTGAAGACCTGTATAAGAATTAAAGAGACCTTTTCCTTTGTTGAAAAGCATCTGGAAAGCAAATATCTGAAGGTTTCATTGCAGTTTTCATGGTCTATAACCCCTGAAGATGCTGACATGTATCCTCACCTCCATCACATCAGCAGGGGATGACACTGACACTGTTATTTACCATAAATCCTTTATTTCTGCCAATGTGCTTTTATTCCCTGCTGCTTTGTATTCAGAGCACAGATCGATTTCCCCGGGTCACATTGATCGGAGACTTTTAATTTCCTAATGGAGAGGCAGCAGAGCAGGGGGTGTGTGTCAGGACAAAGACTCTGATAGGCCCATAAGCACATCGCCTGTGTCTATGCACGGTGTTGGCAAAATTCTCACAAACTGGTGCAATGTTAGAGAACACAGTAATAAACGCTTAATGTTAGAGGCAGGGGAGAGTTTAAATTTGGAGAATAAATGTCCTAATTTAGATGTTTAGAAGAATTCTCTTATCCGCTCTTTTGAATAACATATGGTTTGACAAATTAATTTTCAAACAGCTAATTATGACTATAGCTCCCTCTAAGTGTCCCCTTACTGTTACTGATCTATGCACAAAGCTGCACATCACTTTGCTGATGATTGATGGCTTAATTTCAGCTCGTTTCTAAAAATGAAAGCGAGTTGAGAGAACGCTGCATCATGAAGTTGGCAGTGAGTCGTTCCCTTAAGCGGTTATCAATGCAAAACACGAGCTTCCTCGATTTTTTATGTTCTGTCATAACAAATCATGGGATCAATCAGTGTGAGGAGAAATTTGCATAACGCTGGTTATATCAAAGAGATTAAACTTTGGTGCGAGCGAGGAATCAATTTAGATGTCATCTTCTAGGAAGTATGAGAAAAAGCATACACGGATGAATTACATCAAAAGCAATCTGATTTCTGATAGGCCTTCACTTTTGGTCTGGAGTGTGATGATTTCCGAGATGATGTTTAG
Source organism: Naso thynnoides (assembly GCA_029783665.1). Taxonomy (NCBI): domain Eukaryota; kingdom Metazoa; phylum Chordata; class Actinopteri; order Acanthuriformes; family Acanthuridae; genus Naso; species Naso thynnoides. The sequence continues at coordinate 9,779,621 of JAQLOL010000025.1, read as the reverse complement.
TGGTGTGTGACGGTTTATTTTGCTTTGTCATATGGAAAGACACACTTGCTCGCTCACAAAAAGTGTTTTTCCTGCCTTTGTTCAAAGAAAAAAAGTCCATACAAGCACCCTTTTAAGAACACAAGATGTAACAGTTACACATTCAAATGTCTAAAAACAACTTTATCTCTTATATATTTTGTTGAGTTGTGTACTTACATTATCGCAATGTTTACAGCAATGTTCAAACTCAAAGAAATCAATTATTTCCAAGGTAACGGTGTGTTTCACTTTGTCTGCTGTGGCTGAATTCCTTGTGTTTTTGCCAGTCAGAGAGTGAGGAAGGAAGCAGGCAAATGTGACTACACGTAATGTGAATAAAACTTCAATACATTATCTTGACTGTGAATATTTCTGAGTCAGTCAGATAGTTTTTTTCATCTGCAATGGTGGCTGTTTGCAATGAAATAAAGAAATTCCATGATCCCACACTTGTTTACAATGTCATCAAGCTACATCTTCTGTTTTTCTTGTTTTGACGGAGAAAGCTCTACTGGCAGAACTTACATTCTGAGCATTTAAAATAAATCTGTCAAAATGAAAATGCAAAAGCACAATTGAACTGCTGTCATGGACATGCCAAACCAACTGTTAGGAATCTGCAGTCTCCCTCCTCACATCCTAGGCCCAATCCCAAACTGACCCCTATTCACTCACCCTACCCAATCCCCCTCCATTTGCCCGTTCTAGTGGAGGGTCTGCCACATTAAGAGCCGTCCCAAACCAAGTAGTGCTGAGTGTAAGTGGACTATTAAACTCTTAAGTAGCGAGCCTGCATCGGTGCAGGCTTATAGCAGTCCTAGCAGGAAGTGCAACAGGAAAATGGACAAGGAAACAACATACAAAAAATGAATG
>JAQLOL010000025.1:9749697-9763172 GCA_029783665.1 Naso thynnoides | reverse complement strand
ATGAAATGATCTGTATGTGTAACATTACGACATTTTTGTCTGATTCAATTATGAAAGCTAGTATTGTTAAAGTCAAGCTGAAGTAAAAAATGCATTTTCAACCGTTTTGGACCACATCCCTGCCCTTATTGTAGCCAAATTTAAAAATGTATCCAAAAAAAATACAAAAAATAAATTATTTCATGTTTTTATCTGTCTGCCACTTCCGTCTTTCACGTAAAAAAAATCTCCCGGGTCCCTGATGTCAACATCGACTCAGGCTGTTACTGGTTGAATCATTTTTTGAATTCAACCAATTTTATCACGCCAATCCACCTGTCAATATAAACTTGTAAATATTAAATAAACTAAAGCTAGCTTGGTGTTAAAATTTAGCAGTTAACTATTATCAAACAAAGCCCTGGCAACAGTTGCCAAGAAGTAACAACAACACTTGCCAACAACACTTCAATCAGATTCCATCAACTCATGTCCCGCCCCTACAGCACGTTCATTGGTTGTTTAATTGTATGACTAGCAAATACATCACAACACGGCAGTTGACGCTCTGGAAAAAGGCATTTCAGCTCGTCTTTAAAAACGTGTGTTGAGGTTGACCAGAATCACAAAATGACCAAGTATGCCACAAAAACGACTGAATGTCAATAGACATTCAGCCAGTGCTGCCAATATGTAAGAATGACACGATTGCACTTAAAATTTGTTATCTAGGAAAAATAGAGCAGCTCCGTATTCTTAGAAATACACCAGTTTTCACTTAAAGACTGAAAGAGAGATGAAGCTCACCTTTTTCCAGTGAACAGTATGTAGAGCAGAGGCCTTGGTCTTGCACTGCCACTCCACTTTGTCTCCAAGCATGACGACTTGAGGTTCGACAGGGGTCACGCTCACTGGGTCAATGTCTGCAAGGGAGAAAATGGAAAGCTTAGGACAAAAAAAAAAAAAAAAGAAGAAGGAAGACACGAGGAACCCCCTATACATTCTAAGGAATTTGGAGAAGTGACACAATTAAAAAGGCTTCTCATCGCTTAAACAACCATATAATAAGGCTGTTTAAACAGTCGTACTGAGTGGAATATTAAACTCTTTTTGTAGGTACAGAGCTAATTGCACTTACTTTGAAGTCAAGACCATTTTGAAGTTCCAAGTAAAGTCTATTCCATGCTATTTCTAGGCTATCTCTGCTTAATGTGCATGATAAGATCAAATTAGGGAGCGAATTTGGGATAACATTAAAGTAACAGATGAACTGTGAAAAACTGAATTGGATATCGGCCTTCTGAAAGGATTCCATTAAAGCTCATTGCATTCTAACCCTTTTAATTCTATGACAGATGGAAAGAGCGGTGTACTGCAGTGGGGACATGCACAAAAAGGAGGCAAATTGTTCTTTATGTGTGTTACCATCACTGTGCAGTTGTGTGTGCGTTTGGCTCACTCACAATTGACAGTGAGGGTGATTGTTCCACTCAGGTCAGCGTCCAGGTTGTCGAAATCCAAGGCCGAGCACTTGTAGACACCACCGTCCGTGCGTTTGACAGATTTCAGTGTTAGGAGACCCCCCTGACCACTGACGGCTTTGTCCTGTAGGAGGAAGGACATGCAAGTTTCATTTTTCAGGAAAAAATTGAGACACATGGAGCAATAACAGGCAGACATAAATTCTCTCTCGTATAGCCATGGAAAGCACACGAACATCTTTGCTGAAGTCAAACTCAGGCTGAGGGTGTCCATCAGTCTCACACTTCATGGTGACGGTGTCGCCCTCTTTGATTGGATCAGTGTTGACTAGGGAAAAGGTCGCTTTCTCAGAAGGATCTGGATGGACAAGAACAGACATGGAACAGGTGAAAATTCCTCCTTTGGATACATTTACATGGTTATACTGCATATCATCAATCAGGAATGTGCAATGCATTCCAGACGAGATGTTTTACTCTCCCAGTGCCTCCTCTCCACTCGCCTCATCATTCTTCTAGAGTTGATTAAACTGATTTAACTGATTAAATTCCACTGTGGTTGCATTAAACTATAGCATTAAGCAGCAGGAAAGATATGCAACCAATGAAATAAATCCAGGAAGATAACACTAATAGGTTTTTGTCAAGTATGTTTATTTTTAAAAGGCAGACTATTTTTTGCTCTAAATTAAAAGGTAACATGAGAATGGAAGACCGGAAAAGGCAAACAGATCCTAAATAACTAAAGAATTTCAGTTTCAAAAAACAAATAAAGCTCATTTTCACATCACTGGCAACTCTGTACAGTCGGTCTCTACTATTCAAATGAAAATGTTTTAACAACTATCAGATGGATTGTCATAGAACTTTGGTAAAGACTCTTAAAGTGCCCAGAGGATTAATCCTGATGACTTTGATGATTTCTGACATTTTCCTTTATTTTGTTCTTAACAGCTTTTTTAAGACTATGATTCAAGCATGTTTCAAGCACTTTCAAAGTACTTAAATCAAACCATCTGTTCACATAGCTTTAACTTTATGTTTAACCATGATTGATATTCTCGACAACAACAACAACAACAACAACAACAAAAACAAACCAAAAAAATAAAATATGTTTGGCTTATTTCATTTAAAATTATTATTTTTTGTTTACATGACTTGCGGTGTAGATGAAACACTAGCTTATGTAAAAAAAAAAAAAGGAATTTTTCAAGAAGTATGTAGGATTTGAAGCATATTCCCTACTTAAAAACATAACAGGTAAATTAAGCACTTTTTCAAATATTCAAGTCTATACAATTCCTGCCTCTAGCGCCACCAGCAGGTTGATATTTTTTGCTTTTCGTAAAATGAACGACAACTATCTAGTGTTTTGGTTTATGGCTGAATACCTGCAAAGGTAAAGACATTCCTATCAGGCTACATTGTACTTTGTTTTCATTGCTAATTAGCAAATGTTAGCAAGTTAAAACACAAAACTACGATGGTGGGAGGACAGAATGAACCTTGTACGGCTGAAATCAGCATGGTAGCATTGCCACTGTAAATATGCTATGCTCAGGTTAGCATTTGTTAGTATTCAAGTTCCACCTTGCTAAGAGCTGCTAGCATAGCTGTAGACGCTAATTGTAATGTGAAACAAATGCCAAACCTGAAGTGCTCCACCACATTTTCGTGGCATATCTAATAAACCATATTGTACAAATACTGTAAGTGTTTACATAGCAGTATATTTGTGGACTCATAAAGTAAAATAGCAGAGCTAAAACCACAACAGCACAAGAAAAGTCAATAAATATTGCAGACTTCAAAAGTAAAGCAAGTAAAGCAACCATATAGCTTTAGCCTCTGGTGGGGATCCTCCTGTTGCCAAATTTCTTAAATTGTGGTCGTGGCTCTATTGCAGCTGAGGCATCTTTGGTCTGCTTGTCTGGTGGTCTTTTTCTTTTCAGAAAATTTTCCATTTTAGCACGAGGTAAGCTGCTAGTTTTCAAGGGCACAGCAACTTTCTGATGTATCAGTGTCACTCATAGCAGCGGCTCCATTCTGATTAACTTGAGTCGTGTGTTATTTTTTTTGAATGAAAGATCAACACTGAAAAAGAACACTTAGGTTTCATTATGTAGTGATTAATAACAACCAAAAAGACATTTTCACAATGTAATTTTCCACAAATAATGTTATTGGTGATTTTTTATGTCTGTTCCATTCCCCACCCACCCTATCTTCCTTCCAAGTTTCCAGGAGTCCAGCAGTGGACCCCTACTTTGAAAAACTCTGTGATAAGAAACAGTCACTTGATAACCAAGCAAATGATCATCTGTAACTGCTGCCATTTTAGGCAACAGTTTTACATTTTGAGAAATATACATAATTGGTTTCTCGCTGGGCCTTAGTTAGGAAGATCAATACAAGGTGTAGGTTAGCATAGCATAAAGACCAGAAACAAATGGAAACAGTTAGCCCGGCTCCATAAAAACCAACCAACACCTTTTTAACTTGCTACTTAAAACTCATCCATGCCCCTCTCCACTCACAGTTGAGATTGATTTTCATGGTGTCAGACTTCTTCTGTTTGATCTGGTCTCCTGGCATGCTGTACTCCACGGTGCACTGGAACACAGAGTCCTTGTCTGCCTTGGTTGGCTGCATGTACAGGGAGCTCTTGATGGTGAAGAGATTGGAGGCCTCCTTGACCACCGAGGGGATCATGTAGGTCTCTGACAGAGAGGAGGGATAGAAGAGGGAAAGACGTAAAGCACTCCTCTACTTCAAACAGTATATGATGTTAAATAATAATTTTGTTCATGACATACTCTCTTTCCTGTCCTTGACCTCAGGCAGGGGCTGGTCATCTTTGTACCAGATAATTCTTGGCTGGGGATGTCCATTCATTGTCACACAGGTGCCAATCTGATACACACGGATAAATGCAGGAGAGACAAAAGAAACTTGATTGAACGTGTTTTCAGTGCTCATATGAAATCAGAAAAATGTGTACAAACACGCAGGATGCACACTCAGTTATAGACCAGCACACACACCTCAGAGCTGGTGGTCTGTCCTGCAGAAATGGCTTGACTGGAGGGCCTTGTGAGTTCTGGCTTCTCGGGAGCAACTGAGCCAGAAAAAGAGAGGCAAAAAAATCATTATTACATTGTTGTGATATTGTTGTGATATTCAAGAAAAACCTTGAACATACTGACGAGCATACACGAACTTGACATTCACATGTGCAGACCAACCCACAGGCCTGCTGACCTTCCTAATTAAGCTGAGCAGTAAATATCCCGCCTCACATTATTCCACAGTGGCCTGGTTCACATAAGCTGATAAGGGTCAAATAACAACAAAAAAAACCACACTCACACACTCTCCAGCTCGCGCATGCACACACAACCACAGGTGTGAGCGTTCCCTCTTGTTTCTCTGCCTTATTCTGAAGCTCACTTGTTCACATGCAAGGTCATCTTATCACTGCCTGCAGCTGTTGGCTGCTTATAAAAATAAACATTACATGGGTATTCCTCACTGTGTCTCACTCGCCAAATGCTTTGTAGCGTCCATAACCGAAGCTGATTTTTAAAGCCTTTCCTTTTCCACATACTGTGCAATGCAGGCAGTCATGTGTACATACAGTAGGCTAATTCAGATGTTTGTTGAGGACATTTAACATTCAAAAGCTGGTTTCTTCTTCCTGAGCATTCTAATCATGACTATGACTCCCCTTAACAGCTTCAAACACTGAGCAGAATAGAAGGTTCATCCTTAAAGGACCATACTAGTCTATTTCTGACTTCTCACTATTAGCAGAGACTGCCCTATCTTCACAAACGTTGTTTTTAAATTTTACCATGCATATACTTTAGTGGATCTCAGACTGCATTCATGTTGAAACAGGGTATAGAAACACTATAGGACTGGTGAAAGTCTATTTTTTAATGCAGTGTATATGCACATGTGAGCTGCACTTTGAGGAGTGCTCATCATTAAGCTTTTTTTTTAGTACTGCTCTTACCACCGTGTCACTGTTGTCTATCTGTATACATGATGTACTTTCTACAATTTTATTGTTATCTAAGGGAGTGCCACCAAAATTTTGCTGTTTTGTTGTGTTGCAATGTGTAACAGTGGCAATAAAGTATCTTGTGTCTTGTTGCCAGGTATAGGTAATTCACAATTCTAAAAGAGAACATCTGCATTTATTTGGTCAAAAATCACTGAGCGAGAGGGGAGAGCCAAGAGCGTGGAAAAATAGTTCCTTAAAAGCTCCCAGCTTGAATATTAGCGTGACGAAGAATTTTGAGAAAAATGTGTGGAGTTTATGTAAGCTATGTGGCTGATATTGACAAAAGACAATGACATGTAGTAACATTATTGTGGTCCTTTAGCTAAATAATTTATGTGTTAGGGAAAGTTGAGACAGTACAAGACACAGATGTGCAGGGAAAATATTCTGTATTCTCTTCTAATGCGTTTTTACTCTGCAAACATACTGTTTATTCTCTACTGTAGGCCTCCAGAAAGAGAGAAACCAGGCCATCACTGCTGCAGCTCAACCCTTAAGAGACCTCATAACTCAGCCCTATTAGGCTAAGGCCAGACAGACACACAATAATTCATCCCCCAGTGACTCAAATGGTCAAATGTGGACAAAGAATAATTGCCAGTTTGTGACACAGGCTGTTTTCTTACAACTGCTGGCATTAAGCACATCTTAAAAGGCCTTTGTCAAATAGCGATGCACTGAAGTCCTTTCTAGCACTAACTGGCCCATTCACAATTAACAGCTTATTTTATGAGTCTGCTTTAAACTTGAGTGCACCAAAGTGCATAAATGTTAATGAACAACTTGTTAGCTCTTTTTCAAGAGGATTCCTGACTAAAGAAAGGGCTTGTTTTGCACATTTTCTTTACTTACAGTGATTTGTCAGCCCAGTCCAAAATGCACATGAATGGCAATCATTTTGTTAAGGCAACTGAATGTTAAAAATGTCTGTTCAAAGGCTGCTGTGGAAGGCACAAGGACACAGCAGCCAGTATCAAGGGTCTGCCCTCAGCGCCTTGGTGATAAATCTGGACTGTTATTAAGGTGAGATATATGAGACATGACAGGTGTGATTGAACTATTCATCAATTGTGTCAAGAGTGATTAGATTGTAGTTAATTGACCTCTGGGGAACTTATCAAAGGGAATTTGTGACCCCAAGCAGTGGATAAAAATCCAAACATGCTAAAAATATTAGCTGAGGCTTGCTCTATTCTTGACAGATTTAGATAATAGTGAAATATTATGATATTTCTGTATATATCTATAAAGAGGTTTTGCATGGAGTTACTTTGAATATGTGCCAAATGTGATCAGCAAAATAAATTACATGCATTAGATACAATTAAGCCAATTCTAAATTTAAGTGTGCATGAACACGCGCAGATCTGATTAAAGCCGTAAACCTTTAGAAGCAGTGACAGCAACAAAACAAGCAATAAATTCCTCACATAACCGACTGATTGGAAAGTGTGTGTGTGCTGGTGTGTGTTGGGGAGGGGTTGTCTTTGAAAAGGTCATGCTGATGTCACATAAAAGACTAAAGGGCACCGACTGACTCACAGAAGACTTTGAGCGACGTGGGGGCATCTCCAACCCCAGCAGGGCCAGCGGTGACCTGGCAGATGAAGGTGAGCTCGTCGGTGGGCTCAACCGAGGAGATGGTCAAGGTGAAGTCCTCTCCAATGGTGACCCGCCCAGTCAGAGAGGTGCCCTCATCACTTTTTCCCTCCCCACTCTCCGGGCGGAAAGCCACACGCTTCCTAAGTCCTTGATCGTCCTAAATGGATGGAAAAACAGAAATACAGACAGAGTGTCAGAGAGAGAACGGAGAGATTCAAAAAGGAGGAAAATTGGGGATTGGTATTCTTAAGTATTTCTAATAAGTATATAATGAAGTTTCTCTACCAAAAGTATTTTTTTCCTCTATAAGATTAGTAACAAAAAAACTTTATTATATAAAAAATAACTTACAATGTAGAACCATTCAACAATAGTGGTGCTTGATGGAGGAGACACCGTGTATGTGCAGGGCAGTTTGGCAGTTTCTCCTTTTAACACCTCCACTTTAGGAGCCACTTTTACATCCACAGAGCCACTGCATACTGTAGAGAAAACATAGATAACAACACATATTTATTTTATATGACCGTACAGCATCAATCCCAATGTGTATGATGAAAAGTTACTATAGGTGAAACTTAAAATTGTATCTCCGAATGTCATTTTGTGGCACAACACGTTACAAAATCTATTAATCTTATCCCAGAGACAAGATTTTGACATGATAGTTTTGGGAATGTTTAAACACACAACAGCAAATGGAAAAGAAAAAAAAGTTCTGTAATATACATAGAATGTTGAAGGACAAGAGGGAAGGAGGAGAAAGAGGAGAAAGACATAAAACAGATGACTGTTCACGAAACAAGGCTTTATGGGAAAAACCAAACATCTGGACTAATGGCTGTGTTGCAAGAAAGGCGGCTGAAGTTCTCTTAAATGTCTGGACACGCTTTTGCCATGATTTCGACTCCATGGGAATCTATTGTAACTGTTGTACATCCAAAAAGCAGCTACAAGTACCAGTTTTCCCCTAGAGGTGTATGTACTGCAGTAACAACTGTTAAGGGGCACTGAGGGAAGCTCGAAGGCCCTCGTCACTGTCAGTGTTCTCCATTCAACACAGACATTAGGATGCATGTAGTGTTCCAGATATCAGCAGGAGAGTTGCAGCTAGGGCACAGGAAGCACCTAAAACTGGTTCCTATGGGAATAGGGAACAGTACAGCCCTAAAACTCTGAACATGTAGCAGCGGAGAAATGCATTATAGAGAGAAGGGGCAGGGAGAAAAAGGAGATTAGAAGAATGGAGAGATGGAGTAAAAGGACAAAGCTCCATCTGCACTAATGAAGTCACTGCAGCACATTCAGCATCTTAATAAATCCTACATGGATGCAACAGCAACAAAGAAGATTGCAGAGAGAGACATATGGATGGAATATTTCATAGACTTTGACAGGCTTATATGAGTATTTGGAAGCTATAAAATGAAATGAACTCAAGTGCCAGGAAGGACATACATGGTTATGGGGCCATGTTTACTGTTACAGAATATAAAATAAACTAAAGTTAAAAAAAAAAACAAAAACAAGAAAACATATCATAAAAATAAAAATACTACTGCTACAGCTAGTAATAATAATGCTAATACCATACTTCATGTTACATATAAGTGGTGATTGATAAATATGTGGCCTGCAGTTGAAGGAGTTAAGTTCTGTAGCTCTTTCTGCATGCTTTGCAGTTCATTTTTTTGAGTGATTATGCAGGAAGTTTGGCATTAATAATATTTCTTTTTTTGGGTGATTGAAACTTGCAAGTCAGCACTGTCTGAGAAAATGAACATCATCAGCCTTTGCGCAGTCACCCAGGAATGCAGATTCGAACTTATCCTTCACCCGGCCTTAGACACATGTTTTGGCACTCTCTGGGCAAATTGAATCGTAGGCAACTGGACTTGTATTTGTCTAGGAAGACGTTTCGCCTCTTATCCAAGGGGCTTCATCAGTTCAAAACGCATCGGTCTCACTAGTCCGCACTAGTCCGCACTTTAGTGTGGACTAGTGCGACTAGTACGATTCAATTTGCCCAGAGAGAACAATGACCTGGATGAATGAGAATATTCACAGACATGTTTTGGCACCCTCAGATTACTCCCTCTCCCCCAAAATTTAAGAAGGTGCTCAGTGGTCTCCCGGTGGAAAGTGATGAGGACATCACTGCACCATCTAGGAGCCATTTCAGGAGGTCTGAGATGTTGACTTTTACAAAGAAGGGATCTGTATTCTCCAGAATTGCTGGAGTGAGCGTGTGGATGGCGGCACGGTGGCGTAGTGGTTAGCACTGTCACAAAGGTCCTGAGTTTGATTCCTGGCTGGGACAGGATCTTTCTATGTGGAATTTGCATGTTCTCCCAGTGTTCGCATGGGTTTTCTCTGAGTGCTCCAGTTTCCCCCACCATCAAAACATGTATATGGGTCTATCTGCAATCAGCACCCTCGACCAAGGTACTGGCTTAGAATCTGGAGTTGGTCCCCGAGTGCTGCACAGTGGCTGCCCACTGCTCCTCAGGGATGGGTTAAATGCACGAACCAAATTTCACTGTACATTGTACATGTGACCAAAAAAAGTGCCTCTTACCTTTAAATGTAGGAGGGGACTGTAATAGAAAATAAATGTGCTAAATCTTCTAAAATAAAGTCATCCCAAGTAGGCCATGAACTTATCAATCAACCCTTGTAAGATTCAAAATGAAACCTATTTGAAAATAATAAAATATGTAAAGAATGCATTTTGGAAAACAATCTCTACAACATGTCAAAAGTTATACTGCTGAAGCTCCAAACATAAAGTCATTAAAAAGCAGTAAAAAACCAGAGATCTACTCTTAAATTTATGCACATTCTGGACACACAGTGTATATTGCTAATAAACAACACAGCCCCATACTCTGTACGATAACATAAATTAATAATGTCATCAGTTTCTGGACTACAAAATCTACATTTAAATAATTTATTTGTTGTGAGAAACTGCCAAGAGTGGGGAGGCTGGACCTTTGGGAATCATAGTTGTTTGACAGGCCAGTTTTAATAACAGGGCAGAGAAATGCAGACAGGGAAGATGAAAGAGTGTTTGCTCAGAAATGTCTAAAGCGAGATGAGAGGAGCTGAGGGACGAGCGCCTGGTTATCACTCCACTGCGCGGAGAAAAGAGAGCAGAGGATACACGGGGAAAAAAGAAGGCAGAGGCTGCAAGTAAAGGAGATAATAGGGAGAGCTGTCAAATACAGACTTTTTGCTCAGCGTGTGACACATTCCACCAGGGTCAGACGCTGTGATTCACCATGAGGCACGGAGGTCAAGGGTCAGTCAAGCGTTGACATAATCTTAGTCTTCCTGCAGTATTCTCTCACTTCCTCTGATCCTCTATTTTTATCCTGCCTCTCGTTTCCCTAAATTTTCCTTATTGTCTTCTATTAGCTCGGTAACTCTTGAGTGTAACAACATTACTTTTTATTGACCGAGTCTCATGTTTCCAGTTTGTAAGACGGATGAAGCCTGTAAGAAAATCCTCCTCTGTCTGCGCCAATACAAACAGACAAGCAAACTTAGAAGAATGTGTTAGTAAACGAAGCGCAGTGCTTTTGGGCAGCACTCAGGATTTAAGAGCCCCGTTAAGTGGTGCATGGGAAAAATACACAGCCACACGCATACCACATTAAATCAAGTGATTTGCTGGCATATGAACCTAAATCTTAATCCACTTACTCAAATAACTTGGTTTGTAAAAACACTTGTAAACTAAATCTTCAGCTGAAGAATGGGAAATATTTGCAAGAATCTTGCATTGAGTTTCAGCAATCCAGTGTAATATATGGGCCTGCAGGAACAAACACGGGTAACACTTCACTTAAAGCATCCATGCATAATGCATTATGAACTCACTTTCAATGTGTTATACTGCACCTATTGTGCTGTATAATCATAATTCTAAGCATGGTTAGGGTTAACCCTAGCCATAACCACCTATAATGGATTATAAATGCGTTCATAATGTGTTATAATGTATTATAGAGACAGACTTCATAAAAAGTGTAACCCAAACTTGTATGCATAATTTTTATTTTTTTTTTGCTAAAAAAAAAAAAAAACTGCATAAGATCAGCAAACTGTGATTATTTGAGGAACCAGTTATTCAATCAAAAGTCAAGGACTTAGCTGGTGCTTCTTCTTTTCATACTTTTAAATAAAGAAACCCTCAATCTATTAATCTTCAACATGAGAGGAAGTACGGTGGCCCTGAAGAGTCAATCACAGTCACAAATTGAAAACACAACTCTCAAAAGTAAAACACAACATCAAATCACAAAACACAATCGCAAATAGGAAAACACAGCTGCAAAACAATATATGGGCCTGCAGGAACAAACACGGGTAACACTTCACTTAAAGCATCCATGTATAATGTATTATGAACACACTTTTCAAATATTTTTTATGCAATTTAATTCAATTTTTATACAAAAACATAAAGTAAAAAAAAAAGTTTTTTATTAATTCTTGTAAGCTTAATTGTACACTTGCCTGGTCATGGTGTTGTTGTGCTTCATCTACCTGTGGTTTGTTTTTTTCTTTTTGCAGTTGTGATTTTTTTTTTCATTTTGTTGTTGTGTTCTCTCTTTTTGCAGTTCAGTTTTTTTTCTGTCGTGTTTTCCTATTTGCGATTGTGTTTTGGGATTTATTGTTGTCTTTTATTTTTTGCAGTTGTGTTTTCATTTTGTAATTGTGATTGGCACTTCAGGGCCACCATAGTGGAAGACTCTGTTGGTTTCCTGTTGAAGGAATTACTTATATAGTAGAAATGATGGCCATCAAACCATGTTTCTGTGAGTGGGAGTTTTTCAGTTCCAGTGAACAAAAAAACAAATTTGTGAAATCTAAGTGGTTTACTGCACTGCACAAAGCAAAATGAAAAAGGAAACATCAACATTAACACTTTATGTGACCACCCTATCATAACAGAATTTGTTTTTTTTAGCCATGCTCAGACAGTTCACTACTTTGGATTAAAATATCTGTCTATTATTGGATTGTTCCCCACTAAATCTTCTATAAACAGTTATGGTCCCCAGTGGAGAAAGGCCCCTCATTTTTTATAAAGTGCCATGATGAGGTTGACATTTCTGTTTTTAGCTAAATATCTCTGTAGCTGAGCTTTCAGTACACACATCCACATTCCTCCAAGGATGAATTTTAGAAACTTTGGTGACTTCTCGCCTCTTTTTCTTGTGGCATCATCGAAGCAAAAATACAGTTTAGTCTTTAAATCATAATTTGATAATCACCAACAAAATGGGAATGACCAACATTCCCATCAGCCCCAGCAGTACTTTGGGTTCAGTGCTAATAATAAAATGTTAGCAGCGTTAAATTAATACTTTGCACATGGTAAAAGTTACAGCGTTTTTAAATCAACATGTAGTGTTGCTTTTGCATTGTGAGCATGTTGATGTTTGAATTTTTCTCTACAAAAGCCAAAGCGCAGCCTCATCGTGCTGCCTGTTTGTCTGTAGACTCTTATTTTTGTTGCATTTTAAAAAACTAAATGAACTGAGTGAAGCTTATGAAGCCACCGTACTTCAGGGGGAAAGTCATGTACTTATCTGCTGTTGCTCTACACTCACACAATGCCACTTGCAATCCTTTCCTGTTGAAATGTAGTAATAGCTGTGTGTTATTCGTGTGTTTATGCACTTTGTTAGTCTGTGACAAAAAAATGCCAGGCATAATGGAATATAATAAAATAGCCAAAGCTTCAATTTTACAGCAACTAAAAGCCTGTCTTTGTATTTTGTGGCAAAATAATAGTTCCCTTTATAAGTGAGGACAGTCCGTGTAAAAGTGTTCACACAAAGCAGTGAAAAAACAGGTAAATACTGTTTTTGTGTCTATTTATCACTTAGTTTCTGACATACTCTTATTTTTTGGTCAGTGGCAGGGAAAACATGCATGTAAACAGCTTTTGTGGCACTTAAAGCCCCGATGTGAGCCATCTGTCCCACGTCTTTTTCTCTCTGCTGTCCACTTCCTCTCCCCCTCCCCACCTCTACCTAATTTTACTCACTCTCCCTTTTTCCTCCCTTTCACACACATCGTTTGGCGTCATTCACAATATGTTTTGGGCCACAGTGATCAGTCAAGCCGCCGCTCTGTTGTTTTACACATGAGGCAGCTGGACAGGCAGAGCCACGCAATTAAAGCATAATTAGGGAGTCCTCTGTCCAATCTGAGCCTAGAGCAACGTGTGTGTATGTGTGTGTGTGTGTATTTAGGGGCACAGGCTGTTGGCTGTCACTTTGTGTGTGTGTGTGTGTGTGTATATGTGTGATAAAGAGAAAGAG
>JAQLOL010000025.1:9726077-9747008 GCA_029783665.1 Naso thynnoides | reverse complement strand
CGTGTGTGTGTGTGTGTGTGTGTGTGTGTGTGTGTGTGTGTGTGTGTGTGGCAGAGGGCATGGCAGGTCACAAAGATAACAGCCTGTTCATGTTTCACATTGGATCTGAATCTTGTAAGTGTCCTTGTACATTTCGCTGAGTGCTCGCATTAGCCTGCCTTCTCTGCTAAATGGAAACGTTTCGTATTTGTCTGAAAATTCACTTTGAAAGTTTCATTTTTGTGTACAATCAATCAATCTCAGAAATTTACCCAACAGGGTCAGCTGTAACATAAAAAAATATAAACAGATAGGTGCTCTTCAGATACCTTGCTTAAAATTAGGTCTTGTTTGCAAATGTGTTTAAAAATGACTGAATGTTGTTGCCATTTGAAACGATAAAGTTGTGGCTGGACAACACAGAGACATAAAAAGGGGGTAAGTTATGAGGTAATTATGACTTGGCAAGAACAAAATTTCTTCATGTCATCATATATGGATAAAAATAGCATTTACAGTATATATAGAATGTATACATAGTTTGATCTGTGTGTGAGTAAGTGAGTGAGTGAGTGTGTTTGTGGGTGGGGGTGGAGGGGTGGAGTCAGACTGCCAGTGTGGGGGTGGGTCCATGTAAGGCCTGGAGTCCGTCAACGCCTCGCTGATGAGACAAGAACAGGTGCAGTGCAGGAGCAGCAGCTGCAGTAAAACACACACACACACACACCCTGACAATGAATGCCACATGCAGAGGGCGAGAGAGAGTGAGAAAGACATGACCAGTGACACACACAGACACACACACACACTGAGGCGACAGACAGGGAGAGAGTGGAAGTTTCTCAGCTGATAAGAATGCAGACTCAAACTATCTGAAGAAGTAAAACTTTGAGCAACCAGACAAACAAAAAATACAAACATGCATGAACTGTACAAATGAAGACCTGATACAAATAAATACAGTGGACACTCAGTGTTCCTACCTCTAATGACAATATCCAAAAAGGACCATGCATGGCAGAATAAGAAGAAATAACCGAAAAAATAAAAAAGAAACCACAACAGAGACAGAGAGACCATACAAGAACAGAAGGATTTTTTCCAACTTGCACATAATTCCACATACTCTTTAACTGTGTGCTGTTCAAGGGCAATGAGAAAAGCCCCATTCCCACCAAATTATGTGTCACTGCAAACATCAGCTGCAGTGTCACTAAATATGCAACAGCCTGCTGCACTGGAAGTCTGACCCTGTACAGTATGAGTGCTGCTTGTGCACACAGCTATTAATACATCAGCCGTGAAACTTTATAAATATCCTAAACGATGCAAGTAATGCCAAGCATTACACAATGAGCCAATGCAGAAAACAATTTAGTAACACATTTATTCTTCACATAATGTTCAAACCAGCGCGAATAATCCATAATGGATTTCTGGCTGACCTTTCGACAGACACGGGGGGTTGTGCATGCACAGTGACTGTCTGAACTTTGTACTCTCCTTTTGTGGTTGATGCTCGCTTAATTTGCTTATTATGTTCCATGAAAAGGAATTTACCCAAATGGGACTGATAAAACACTTCCAAAGAAGTCAAAGGAGTCCCTGCTGAGCTGCTCTCAACAAGAGCTTGTCTATAATTGTTTTATTTGTAAAATAGATTGTCTGTTATTCGTAAGCATTGGCTTATTGCACGTTCACTGAGGAGAAAACTCAAACTCTAAGTACAAAGAAACTTCACAAAAGTTTCAGACAACTCCTACGAAACAAACATATTTCACGAGAATCCCCTGTCAAACTTTTTCTAGGATTCTTTTCTGTTTTTGCCAAATTACACCAAATACGTCAATCAGAGAATCAGCCTCAGTCCTTTAAATCCCTGATCATTTATAAGCCAGTTAGGAGCCTCTGTAGTCATAACTCAGCTACTTGATAACATGGCTCTATTGTGCGTCAAAGATCATATCTGGGCCTCTAATTGGAGTCAAACTCTGCAATATTTTTGATGTTTCAATTTCACTGCTTGGTGAAACAGGGCACTCTTGTTTTATGTTATAGATTTCCTGTGTGTTTCATGGGGGTTATGTGTGATATCTGTGCGTGGGGGCTTGTGTGTGCTTGCAGGGGTCTTGATTAAAGGTGAGATAGTCTGATTCCGGATGCTCTGATGCCACATGCTAAGCCCTTCCACCTCAATTACAGGATATAGAGGGGACTGTCTGTCTTCCTGTCTGGGCTTGTGCCGATGTACCGCCTGAGTAGAAGTTAAATTCACACCTGGGACCCTGCGGCAACACACGTACCCAGCACAGGCACACACACACACACTGAGGTTGCAGCTGGCTGTGGAGGTCAACAGAGGAGACTGTCTTTTATCACTTTGTTTATCTATTGGCAACAAAATCACCGGCTATGTGTGTCTGTTCAAGATGGAAGAGAGTAGACGGGGTCTGTAAGTGGAAAATAAATTTTTTTTTATTTGTAAGACAAGAACAGTGCAACCTTTTATTGTTTGTTCTCTGAGTTTTTGTATTAGTGCCATTCGTCTCTTCTGTCAGGCTGCAGTTTTATGAATCTTACATCAACCGTCTTGGTTGATATCTGTTGCCACTCGTGTCAGATGCGTAAAGAATGCTTTGAATGACGTGATTGGAGCTTGAAACACACGCAAAATCATTTACATTCATAAGTTAAACTCTTGAGGAGAGACAGAGGACAGGAACAATGACACGAGTTTTAGAAGAGGTCTGATGTTCGCTGGGAGTTGACGTTGACGTAATGCAGCTGAGTGAAACATAAGGCTGTTAGCGATTAGCCGGCGTTTGCATCAGTCCTCTCCACGGCCATAAACCCAGTGATATTTGCATCTGTGTATTCTTCTCAATGCAGTAAAATGCATTGCCTTAAGTTATCGCAAAGTTCAACGACTCTGCAAATGAAGTCTGCAAGCGAAGCAGTGGGTGTGCGGGTTTCTTTGTGCGTGACGGTGTCTGCTGTATTGAAAGTGGAGGGCAGAGAGGTAACATCACAGTGTGCGCAGTTGCAACAGATAAATCACAGCTTTACTGGTGTGTGCGTTGTGTCATCTCATGGCAGTTTAGGGGCTCAAGACAAACAGTGTGAAGTGGGCTACAAGGTCGGACCCTCACACACTCTTTTGTCTATCAGGACATTCCCCCATGCCGGTCCTGTTGTCTCGGCGACGGGTTGAGAAGTCAACCCCATTCAAGCAGGAGAGTTTAGAGCTGTGTGGTCAGAGTGTGTGTGTGTGTGTGCTGTGGGTGGGAGGAGGGGGTGTGTTTGCTCTCTTCCAACATGAGCCACTGAGTCAGGGGAAGAAAATGACGACAAGGATAGATGGTCGGAGCGAGGAGAGAAAAGACAAGAAGGAAAAACGGAGACAGAGTGCATGAGCAGAATAAGAATTCAGTGAGCTGACATTGCAGTCTTTTGCCTCGTTCTGCGGAAAGCAGTGGTTAAAAAAATAAAACAAAGCTAAAACGTCTTGCACAGAGATTATAAATAGAGCTATGAATACATGAGTCTTGTGCATTTTAGTGCTGTGTAAGTGCTTCTGCAAAAGCAGCTTTGATATATAGTCTCATTGATAAACCAAGTGTCCTTCCCCATTAGAGCTAGCTGAGTAAAATTGAAATCATCTCTCACGCAGAATATCTCGGCCATTTACAAAGCTAATATCTTTTAGCTGGCACAATCTGCTGCCATTATATGTGACTCCATTAACGGCGAGTTAGCCAGTGTTTTGCTCGTGTTAAAGCACACTCTCGGGTCTTAATACTGTAGAGGTAACAAAGACAAAAACTAAGGCCATGACATAAATAACATGCAAGATCGGATTAAAATATCAGGAAGAATTTCATTACTTTTTGAATCAAAGGGTGCAAAACAGGTCCGCCAATTACCCCTCTCTGTCTCCTCCTGCATGCCTTTCATTTTCAGAGCGAACTCAATTTAGTAAAAGAGGGAAAGGAGAGAGTGTTGTGTGTGTGTGTGTGTGTGTGTGTGTGTGTGTGTGTGTGTGTGTGTGTGTGTGTGTGTGTGTGTGTCCTGGTTGACTGTGAGAGAACCCAATCAGTAGATGTCACTTAAGGGGCAGAGATGAGAAAATGTGTTAATATTTAATGTTTCGGGGGCCCCTGAATCTGGGCCTCCTTTCCCTCTTCTCCCCCGTCTTTCCACCCCTCTCGCCTCAGGCACTCCAATTAACACACCCTGTCCTTTTCTTCCCCCTCTCTCTCTTTCGTTCTTGCCGTTCCCTCCTTCCTTGAAACACAGCCCCTGGCGAGAAATAAAATTTAGAAACAGGAGGAGAGAGGGAGGCAGGGATGGAGGCATAGTGGGCGAGGAGAGTTTGACTTGGAACGTGTTAAGCAGCGCGATGCAAAGTTTTTGGATAAGAACAAGTTGAGAAGGCTCGAGGCTCTCCAAGGAGAGAGCGAGCTGATACAGGAGGACACTGATGCAAATGCAGGCATGAGCATCAGACCGGAGGGAGGAAAATGTGCACAGAAACTCTGGTGCTGCAGATGCAGGAGTTAAAATTGGAGCAGAAGGAGAAGGAGAGAAATGGAGAAGGTCCCCAGCGTGTTTTCGATTCCCCAGTCTCTATTTATCAACGTAAATGACTTGCTTTAATGGGTCAGAATTATACGCAATGTTCGGCAGAGGCAATCTGCCCGCATATGTTGTCGCCGGCGTCCATAATGGGGTATCGTAATGAGGTGCATTCAATGATGAGAGCAGCATTAAAAATTCCTCTAAGGACCGGATAAGGGCAGGGGCAGCCATAGAAAGATGATGGATGGATGAGTGGATGGATAGATGGATGACAAGGGATTTGCAAGTGTGTTAGGACAAACTGGAGTATTCTTAAGTCTGTGTTCATAAATGTGTGTCTCTGTACTGTGATAGACTCTGTCTCTCTGCCGCACTCCAACATTCACATCTGGTGATTTAATAAAATTGGATGTCTCTCAAGAAAATGATTAGGACGGGGATGTTCAAAATTGAAGCAGCAGAGTCAGAAGTCTGTTAAATTTTAGCACAAGTGGCTCGGGCTCTAAAAGTGCTGGATCCCAGATTGTCGGTAATGCGAAGTCTAGTCTAACATCTTTTTTAGACTCTTCCAGCCCAAATCCAACCCTGTGCAAACAGAGGCTTTCTGAATTTAAAGTCTCCAGCACCAGGATGAGAAGTACTCCCCATGACCATTAATTAATTCCGTTTTATGCTCAATATGTAATATATATATTTACATATTTTAGATGCTGACCGAGGACCGTTTATGGAGATATGCCAGTGAGTGTTAGAATTTTGTCAGTTAATGATATCTGCACTGGACATTAATGCATTGTAGTGTTATAAAGTAACATTATGTTTCACTTTCAAAAAATCTTTTGACATCATAGTGCTGAGGATCTACTAAGTGTATGTCACTTAGTGGTTTCTGGCAGTGGCCTTCATCCTTAGCTTCTGTTTTTGTCAAAGTCACATGGCTCCTAGTTGTTTAGTGGCAACAAAGCAGCACAGAACAGGGTCACTGCTGTTATGTCAATGGATGTCTTTTAACAGAGGTCACTTATGACATGACAGGGGCCTGAGTTACACTGACTTGAGAAAATAGGAAAAAAAGTGCCAAACTGCTGACCTGAGACATAAAGGTGTTGCAGGATATCATCCATTTGTTATTGTAATTAATGAACATTTTCTGACTGAAAAGTTACTGACACTGTCTTTTGCATTAAGGACAGATTGTCAGAAAGAGGAAAGAGAGGAGGCGAAAAAAAAAAACGCTGACTCAGAGCATAAATACGGGGAGAGACATTAAGACTGCAGCTAATCTCGCTAAAAGGGTTAGGACAAAGTGCTGCCGCCTCTGTCGTCTCTCTCGCTTCCCCTCTCCCTCTATCCTTAAATCAATTCATTGTGCAAGTCATTTCCTAGCATACTGTACAGATAAATACTTAGGGTAAGGTAGCTCTTATTTCCATTTACTGAAACAAACAACCTAGTGGAGTGTGTCCAATACAGATATTGTATATGTGTGTGTCTTTCGGAATACAATAGCTCACAGTGTGTTTGATTAAGATAAAAAAAAGAGACACTTTTGTTCCAGAGAGGAAATAAGATTTGAGATAAGCTATAAGTCGAGGAAAAGGCAAAAGCAGGGCAACATGTCTCTCTGCGAGTCTCAAATTTCACACACACACACAGAAGGGTGAAACAGGCCGTCCAGCCAACTTGTGTGTATTTTAATACGATGGGACAGAAGATGAATGTCTCAAGTTCTATTTACAGTAGCCTATATACAGTATGTTTACTGTTACATTCACAAATGAAGTGAAACACATGCACAAACACACCTGTTTACCCTTCACATCACATCTCAACAGCTCAATTCCTCAAACACACAGCTCCCGTCTGCCACCCTTTGTCCCTCAGAAGTCACCTCACTCTGAATTGTAGCACCCAGGTGTTTTGTTGGTCTGACAATGGAGCCTGTTCCTGGGTGAATGGGTTATACACACACTGCACAAGCTGAGGTAAACAAAGAGGGGAACACAGAGACTCTGGGTAAATAACACCAAGATGCTACTGTAGCTTGCTTCCTGATCTTGCTCCTCGTGAGGATTGGGCTAAATCCACACTAATATGTTTTCATTTTAAAACACAAAACTTTTGCTACTTTTACACCTGACATCCACACTATCCTGGCGTTTAAGAACCCATAAGCAAGACCTAATGCTGCCATCACTGTTTTATTTTGAAACCGTGGGGTGGAAATGGAGACTTTAGGAAACAAGACAAAGACACCAACATTCATTTCTTGATAAACTTGGACTGATATGACATAATATTGAATAGCGTAATATTTGCCATCGTTTGCAGTATTTTTCACAATACTGAATATTGAACAGCTGATACGGTATCTTTAGGCATTTATTTTGAAAAGAAATGCACACTGAGCTGCATGTGCAACCCCCCATTCCCCCTAAGATGATTATATTATCAAGCCATGAGACAATATCAGGATATTACATTTTTGATATTGCCCACACCCACTTCTTGATTAAGTCCTATCAGTCACATGCTTTTCCCTGATTTGTCACGTCTACCATGCGACTATTTTACATAAGAAATCGAACAACATCAGCCTTCATATATTAGCCTTAATTATGAGCGGTTAATTCAACAATTACAGACATAGCTGAACTTGTTATCCATGCAAGATCTTTACAAAGACCAGAACATATTTGCATGGATGCTTAAATTCACAGGAATTTGGCATTTGTTTAATTGGACACAGTCTGAATTCCCCACCTATGCCTTTATCTGATGCCTTAATTAAATTGGTTGGACTGCTTCTGCTTGTACTTTCATATCCCGCCGCTTAAGCAAAATCATCTATCTGCCTTCACTGTCTGATGTTTCCTCTGCTCTCTGTTTTATCTCATTCTCTCTCTGCAGGAGTGCTGAGTAGCACAATGTCCATCACATTTAGCAAAAGACCTCCCTTCACCTCTAATGAACCTTCATTTTGGCAGGAGTGAGAGAAAAGCCAGCAAGAGAAACACCATTTCCACTGCTTTAGCTGACAGCAGTTCCCTCTTGAAGCCCTCTTCTAATGCCCACATTGGACTACACAAGAGGGCTGGAATGGGGAGAAAATGGTGGAACAAATGGATATCCACTCTCCCTATTAGGCTCCATTATCGGCAAGCATCATTTCATAACTATTGGCTATCAGGGCTTCAGTGCATGTGCCCATGCCCCTGCATTTTCGTCGAATGTGTGCCTCGGCTGAGCTAGGATACACAAATCGGGTGTGGACAGCTCAGAAACCAGAGAGAATTGCCCCTCTTTGTGCCCGAGCTGAAATACGAGAGCGTTCACTAAATGAAGGGGGTCTTAAAAGGGGGCGAGGGCACTCCTTAGGGGGCCAGTCAGCCGGGCGTGACAAGCCGGTACCGCTGTAATGAGATAACAGGCCACTGGAGTACGCTTTTGATTTGTTCCTCCTTTCTTTCCTTTCTCTGCATCCCTTATCCCTTCGCAGTTTTTCTTATCCATCCATTGCTCCATTTTTAAAAAGCAGGCCATCGTGCTCAGCAGGCTGGTAAAGCTTGTGTGTGAGGGACAGATAGAGGGATAGAGAGGAAGGGGTAAACGCATTGGCGGGGAGATAGGGCCAAGGAGAAAGAAAAGGGCACAAGAGTGTGGGATTGAAAGCTTGAAAAGGAACGTGCCTCTTTGTGTGTGTGCGAGTGCTTCCCCGAAATTGTATTCAAGTGCATGTTCACAAGAACCTGGAAATCTTGAATTCAAGCAAGGCCACAGTAAAAAAAAAAAAAAGATACTTTAGAAATAGAGAGACAGGGTGTATACAGTATGGGTCACTGCCTCCAGACAGGCTGGATAAAGCCTACCTCCACTCCTTCACCATCACAAAATCACAAAATTACCCCTGCACCTGCCCTCCAGCCCTCCTCCACTCCCTCTTTCCCTCCCCCTCCAGTCTTGGACAAACAGTCTTATACAGTGTTGACAGTGGAAACAGTGTGAAGTTAAGAGATACGGGAAGCCCCAGCAAAAAGGTGAACTCATTCATTGTGTGCTTGGAACAGATGACTTTCAGCCTGACAAACAACAGAAGCCTCACTCAAGTGCTTTTTCCTCTTTCCGCAACCTGCGCTAAATCATTCCATTGACCTCCATACGTCAGCCTAACCACTAGATCCTAACTTATCTTTCTCACCTCCTCATACTCCACCAGTGATTCATTCTTAAAAAAACATTTGCTCGCTCTCTTCCTCTTAAGTCAGTGTTTTCTTATCGTATTTTGGGTAGATTTATTGTTGCGATAGTGCGACGGTCAAAGCCATGATTTCATCTGGACGACATGAGCTGTCTGCCTGCCGGGGCTATCAACACTCGCTGTCCCAAAACAGAATGTAAGCCGGAGATTTAGAATGGTCTGTCTAGCCCTAAATCTGTAGTCTCCTGCCTAGCATACCTCACACACAGCAGACTGTCACACACACACACGCACACACACACATAGAAACACACTCTCACTACCTTTTGATGCCCCCACCCACCCTGGTTCCCCCCCCCTACCACTCTCCCCCACTTTCTGTCTTTTTGCCTATTATGGCGGATTAACTTATAATGCTTGGATGAACTTCAGTAAGTGGGGGGTAAAAAGTCACACATCAATACACACACAATCACTGGCTGGCTGGCTGGCTGGCAGGCAGATACGGTCACAAGCCCACTGGCACGGACACACGGAGCCTTCTGGAGTCCAGCAAGACACATGCGGACACATGCGCACACACAAACACGTTTGCATGCAGGAACCAGACTTCCCATGCTGCAACTGAGTGAAAGGTGCAGAATCCAAACCAAAGCCCCTATTAATCCCCCTGATCCCTCAGAGATAGAATAATTCAGAGTTAATTACTATTCTCCTGCATTCCTCTCTTTCTTCCTCTTGATTTCTAAATCCACTAAAGTCTGTCTTTCCCTCCATCAGGAGCCCATTTAAATAAACTGTCGACTGCAGATCCTTCTTTGTCTCCTCTTTCACTTATTTGCTTTTACCTATGCTACTCTGCTTGTGCCTTGGCAGACTCTTTCACTCTGTGTCTTGACAGTAATATGAGATGTAAATATGGTTATGAGCCTCTCCTTTTCCCTCTCAATTTTTCTAGCTTTGACACACACACACACACACACACACACACACACACACACACACACACACACACACACACACACACACACACACACACACCAATGCACAGGTCTTGGCAGCAGCTGACAGAGTTTGGCATTAAGGTTGTGTCTTTCTGGTTGGAGTTTGGAACCACAGAGAGTTTAATTAGAGTGGAGAGAGACCACATGGCTGGTTGAGAGGCTGGTGTAAGAATGACTGAGAGAATGGTTACTGGAGAGACCCACTAACAACCACACTGTGCAATGCTGTCTGTATGGAGTATCCACAGGAAAGTGTGTGCGAGCATTGCAAGCTGCAATGTATTTATAGATATAGATACAGTAGCTGCACACTCATTTGTATGCAGACTGCGTCCTCAAATATCTTTTTGTCTGATGCCTTCTCATGCAGACAAGTCATCACAAACAGATAAAACGGCCTTCTGGTGCTTGGCTAAAAGCATCCCGCATCTTTTCCCATGTCGCACTGCATTATCTTTTGTCTCGTGGTATTTTGTTGCATGTGAGGTGCATACATTACACAACAGGAAAGAAAAAAAGAATACACTCCCACAAAGAGCATTCTATTTTCTGCACCAACACTTCAAGACGGGCCAGCAGATAAGCTGGAGACAAGGAGATAGTGAGGGGGCTAACTCCTGCCCATACATGGGTAAGGCAAGGAGACGGAGGCAAGCTGCGTATGCACACATGCACATATTTACACACCCAGTTAGCATTTTTCAAATATCATTCAGCATATGGACAGAGCAAGCACACATATCATAACTGGCATGCAGATCACGCATTATGCACACATATTTTAACGTAAACCCAGAGGGAATACGAGCTCGCAAACGGCCGCAAATATGCAATGAAGTTAGCCAACTCCCTCTTGTGTCAACCTTCCAGCATTCCTCGCTAATCTGCACCATAATGGCACACATGTCTTCTCCCATTCTCTATTACTTGCACAGAAATACAGCGGCGGTTTGACGGGGGAGCGAAGGGTGCAGGCTAAACATATTCATGAACAAACAGCTGATCCTTCTTCTTTTTCAATTTTGTCCTTCTTTATGCATCCCATCTATCTTAAACCCTCCCTCTCCTGATTCATTTCCATAGGGAACACTCTATTTTTTTTGGAACAAGTGGAGTTTGTCAATGCTTTAAAGGGGCTGTATGTTACCACAGTAACAGACATAGAGGTTATTGTCATAGCTAGACAGGCATTATTGGTGAGAGTGTGAAGGACGAGAACAGGAGGGG
This sequence comes from Naso thynnoides, assembly GCA_029783665.1. Lineage (NCBI taxonomy): Eukaryota > Metazoa > Chordata > Actinopteri > Acanthuriformes > Acanthuridae > Naso > Naso thynnoides. The sequence continues at coordinate 9,736,022 of JAQLOL010000025.1, read as the reverse complement.
TTTTTACAGGGGCAGGGGCAGGTCAGAGATTGGAACAGTACAGGCCAGGGGGTGAATAACTTAAGCAGTGGGCAGGCGGGGTAGATAGGTAGGTCACATTATTATTGATTGCCTAACATTATGTGGACAGTGGGGGTCCGCAGAGACAGAGGAATAAATTGTGGCTTGACATCAAAGTCAGGCAGCTGACATTGCGCCTGCAGGGACAGAAGCTGCCCAGGGCTGGATTAGAGGTGCATACATGCACACACGCACGGACGGACACCGACGAAAACAGACAATGAGTACAGAGCATACGAGTTACCTGATAAAATGAAGCCTGAAAACGACAAAAAAGAAACTCGAGGAAATGTCAGCCGTGAATAATTATGATTCCGAGCTTCTTCTTTTTTTTTATGAGCCATTTCTCATAAATTGGACTTTTTTTTTAAACTAAGACACCAAAAAATGTCAAGCTCATTTGCACATCAAGGCTCACAAGAGACTTTCAGAAGGTGCATTATTCCGGTCCTCATAAAATTCCAATCTGCTACACAGAACAGTTTAATATTCATTAATGCTTCATTAAATTATTATTCATAGCTGAGATGGCGATGTGATTAGAAAAGAAATGGGAGACAACAGATGAAATAATTAAGGAAATGCAGTTCAGATTTAAATATTCAACATTTATTCTCATTTTGACTGATTCAGGAACACTCTTCTGGTGGCTCTGTAGAGCAAAATGGAAAGTATAACTGACAGGTGAACAGAGTTGTCTGACAATATAATGTCATGACTGTCCAACATGATATACGCATTATCCTGTTAAGGCCTTTCATCTGTGGGCACAGGGCCTGACACAGAGGGCACCATCCGTCATTGTCTGCTAAGTGATTGACTGCCCCGGCTAGATGTTAATCAGCTAGGATAACTGGAGCCAGGTGATAATATCTGGAATGTGTGAAACCCGAGAGAGACAAAACAACACGTGCCTCTACCTGCACAGACCTGCAGCTCCAGGAGATGGAAGATAGAGAGACTGCAGGGCTAAGGGTGATGTGTGGAAGAAAGGCGGGGGGAGGGAGGCGGGTAAGAGGCTGGAGGGTTTGCTGAAAGAGACAGCAAAGTGAAAAACAAACAGACAAAAACAGCAGGACGTCGTCACGGATGGAGAAAGAGACAACAACAAGTGGTGGGGGGCCAAGTGGGGAAAAGGTGAGACAAAGTTATACGACTGAAAAATGTCTCCTCCCCTACCAGACTTTTGAACCATCACCTGCAGCCTGCATCTCTTTCTTTAGAACTCGGCCAACCAATGGCACCTTTGACCGATCTGGTGCCATGACTTCCTGTCTTCACGCAGTGCCCACTTCCTGCTTTTCAGGAAACAACACTGGACAAAAATACAATCGAACCTTTTCTCTCCTTTCAAGTGTGTATGCTCAAGGTCACATTCTGATGCTGTTCTGTTGGCCTCCCATGAGATCTCACACCAGATGGGCCACTCACACATTTGCAATCATTCAGTCTAATTTTAATAAAAAAGCAAACTAACACTTCTGTAACGTCAGCTGACATTTCTTTGATATTGTGGCACCCCCTTTAAGGTTCCCAGTGTGTTTTTCTTTTACTGGCCAGTAAAAGCTAAAGCCACACCTGATTAGCTAGGCAAGTGTGTGTCATTAAGAACATTAGAGTTTGTCTACGAGGAAAGCAGACTTAAGAGGTTTTATGTATTTGTAATGAAAGGAATCTTTAGTCATTTATTACTACTCACTTACACAGTTACTTAAAATTAAATTAACTGGCAGCAGGTTGTTGGTATGTAATTAGTCCTATAGGTTAAAAAAAGACATTTATTATCTGGTTCCATCTTTGAAATGTGAATTAGTTTTAAATGATTCCAGATGGAACCTCTTTTAATTTTACAGCCAAGCAGCAACTGTACGCTTCCATTCTTATACATGCACGCACTACCACATGTCCAGTCAAGATATCATATTGGGAAAAAAACAACAGATGCATGGTGTCGGAATAACTCAAAAAATTGAAACACGTGAAGACAAGACAAGGATGATAGACTGATAGGGAGGGCGGGTGAAGAAAGCAAATGTGGCAAAACTGGCATGCAGAGGCCACGCTAATCGACAACATACCAAGATCAAAGGAAGCATGAAGCATAGGAGAGGAGTGCCTTGTGTCGCTTTAATTGTGGCGTGCTGCATGCCACAGAGGCAGACAGTATGGAGAGTGATTTTTCTCCCTGTTAGTTAATTAAGTGTATCGTGGAGAACCTTCATCTCAACCGGTTACAGTAAAGAATACGCAGTCCAAGATCTTTAATGCATGAGTTTAGCTCTCAGCTTGAGCTCTACACTGCACATCGAATGTACCAGCTTTTGTCATGTCTATGCACACAGCCTTTACGCTATCTTAAGGGTTTGTCAAGGCATTAAAATAGGAACATATAGCTTTGTGCATTTTAGCCTAAAAGAAATCCCTGCTTTCTGTCCAAGCAGATGAGTCTTGCTTTAGGTGTTCAGAGGAGCAGATGGTAGGTGCAGCTAGTGCTGCTTATTTAAAATAGTGGAAGAAATAAAACATTGTGTGGTGGGAGGCCTAGCAGGATGATTGTGTGTGAGCATGTGAGTAAGGAGGAAGTTTGCAGGGGCGTTGAAGCCTAACTATCAATGCCTCTACTACTCTGGCACCACCTCGTTCACCTCCTGGTATTAATGTAGGGAGAGTTTGAGCATATGAAGGCAGAGAAGGGGGAGGAAGCTTGTACAGGTGGAGGGAAGTGGAGAGAGAGGGGTGGGTTAGATAGAGGGAAGTGAACTGGAGACAATTACGAGTATAAAAAAAAATGAATGTAAGCATCCTTTACATTTTCAGCCATTTTTGAAAATAATTCAAGTGAGAAGTCATTAAACATATTCCCCCTGAATTGATGAAAGTGGGAAAAATGAAAAGAGAGGGATGAAAATAAACACATCCAGTATGTTAGTGGACATCTGTGATCATATGACTACATTCATAGCCATCAGCCTCTGCTTTTCATTACAAGAGTGGGGGACGGAGAGATGAAGGAGACAGGATCGAGATAAAAGCAGCCATGACACCATTGAACTTGTTTCAATTAGATGAACTCAAAGCAACAGTGCCTGTGTAGCTCGACCTCCCATCAGCATCACTCGTTCATTATTCATTACACTGTGTCCAAAATCACAGGCCCGTTCATAAAAGATTTTTTTAACCGAAGGCAGAGTGTGAGTGAGCTACTCATTTACATCTCCAGGTTTTTTTTCCCTGCAATAATGTGAGTCACCAGAGTGAGTTTTTCTCAGAGACTGACCTCTGAATCTGTGTGGCACTGAATGTCACTGGAGAACATTGTGCTCTTGTTATGCGGTTAGAATTACACATTCTGCGGTTGGGTTGGGGGCCCCTGGGCGATTTTTGACATTAATGGCAGGGAGGATGTTTGAGAGGGGTTTGCAGATGCAGGCAAAAGCTTGTCCATACAGGTATGAGGCAGGAAAAGGTAGAGTGAGGGAAGAAGGGGAGGGACAGGAAGGAGGGGGCACTCTGTCAAATCCTGGAAGAGGTGAGAAGAACTAAAGAAGTGTGAGACGAGGAATGTGGAAAGGAGTAAGCCAAGGTGACGGACAGGAGACGTGGAAGCTGTCCATCATCGGCAGAGCTCCAGAATTTTCCATGACTTCAACTCTCCATCTTCCAGCAGAAAGGTAGCTGGGGGGCAAAGAAGCCAACACTATGTCTCCATAATGAGCTGTAAGGCACAGGCAGGGGTGGCAGACGAGGCAGGGAGACACATGGAGGAAACACTTGGAGGTAACACACCGGTTTTAGCTTCAGCCGTGCACAAGTGAAGGCAGATGGGATGCAAAGACCCAGTAGATTGGAGACAATGTGCTCCTTAGATTAAAGGGGAATTATGCACGTTTAGCATACCAGAACCCAGATGCTCACCACCCTCTGTTGTCATAATTCTCACCAAGTGGTTGCTCCATTCATAACATTTTGCAATAAGGGGCAACATGTGCACTAAGAAAGATGTACTTACTGAAATGCAGCCATCTTATTAGCTAAAAGCACAAGGAACTGCGTCAACTGAGCTTCATGTTTGCACTGTTTGCCCAAACTGTGGTTATATGTTTCTGTTCAGGACAGATGCAGAGGTTAGGAATCAAAACCTGAGCTAAAACAAAACTTGATGAACTCATAAACACAAACGGCTGAACGTGCCCTGCCACTGCAAACAAAATCTGAACAGGAGGTCTACGTAACACGGTTACTGGCATCACTTAACATGACTTCTGCAATCCAACTCCTCTTCCCACCCACACGCATAATAACCATATGTGAAAACAACCGATAGCAGCTTCTGTATTTTTCAGATAATTCATTCTACTTTGGATTGCACTGCAAGCGAAACAGCTGCTGCAAACAAACACAGGCACTGCAGTGTGTCAGCGCTACCGGCTAATATGGTTTTTGGGCAAACCTGTGGACCGAGCCTGGCTCAAGCTGATATGCAGGCTTGTTTCCACAGTCCAGCGCCAACCAGCCAATCATTTGGATATTGTCTCATGTTTGTACTGGAGGCTTTGGCTGCCCTCTGTTAGTCAACTGACTGATAATCCACTGCAGGGGCTCCGACCACATAGTGGAGTGGGAACAGGCGGACACAAACATGAAAAAAGAAACAGCAGAGAGAGAGCGAGAGAAAGACAGAAGCAGTGGGATGCAGTAATGCAGTATAAAAAAAACGAATGAGCGACAGACAGAATTCAGAGAGAGAGGTGGAAATAGCAGGGAAAGGAGAAGAGAAACCAAGAACAAAAGAGGAAGTGGAAGAAGGTGAAAGTGTCAAAAGACAGGGAAGAGTGAGGAGACAGTGGAGGACAGAAATGAGGCCACAGGGTGAAAGATGTGTCGACGGTGCCATGAGAGAACAAATGAACACTATCTCGAATCCATGACTGTCCATCTGTCTCTCCTCTTTCTCACTCACTGTTGGCTTTTTTTTTTTTTTGGTCTTGCTAAAAAGGCTAACACTGCCCAATTTGGAGACGGCAAGGAAAGATTAAAAGAAAGAAGCACAGTGGAGGTGTCCAATGAAGGACAGGAGGTTCAGCTCGGATACTTGGATACAGTAGCAGCTAGGGAACAGGTGGGCAGCCACAGGAAGACAACTATGCCATTGTTTGGCTGCTACCAATGTAACCATAAGGTCCACATCTCCTCAAACTGCTCCTAGCATGTAGCATCTCTCACTGATATACCACTGAAGTTAGCATTAGCTCGAGGTTGCTGCAGCATACTGAGCTTTGACTTTGTTGGCCCTGTCATGCCGATGGTGAGCCAGGCTTAGATGCACTCGTGAACCGTTACACCAACTGCCCCCTAAACCAGTGCCAAACGGATACACACCCACACCCACACAAACAGATGGGGCAAAGTGGGGAGTATTCGTGTGGGTGAGGGGCTGCAGAAAAGGGTGTAGGCAGTGAATGGTAGATTTTTTTGGCTGCCTTTACTTTGATCACTTCCTTGCCAAGGAGAGAAGGCTCTAATTCTGACAGCCTGGATGATATTCTACCAGCTGGTGAACCAGGGGCCACAACCACAGTGGCACAATGTGACACGGTGCAAACAAGAGGAGAACCTACCACCAATTTAAAACAGAGAGAAAGAAAAAGAGAGGAAAAAGGACAATGAGAGGAATGAAAGATAATGAAGCTCTTGTTACATTAGATCTATAGGAAATTCAATTTTGACACATTTTGGACCAAAAATATTAGAGGCATAATTTTAACATATAACCCTCTAATACTCAAAAACAAATGACAAAGGAGGAAAACATGAGGTGTTTTCCTCCTTCATCATTTGTGAAGCAAGAGCAAAAGAAAAGAAATGAGAATGAGATGTGGTTCCAGCCATGTGAGGCCCCCTGAGTGCAGCGGTGGGCTCTCCTTCAAACTCACTCTCCCATCACCAGCTGGTACTGCCATCCATGTGAGATTGGACACACACGCATACACCTATTTATAAACTCCGTTAAGTCCGGATTCCAGTTCACGTTAGGGTTGAGGTAATGTTCACATGCTCCTAGCAGCCTTGACTGCTGCATGACGGGTGCCCACACACACAGCGGGGTCCTGTCCCACAACCGCAGCTAACACTCTGTTTGTGCAGTGTTTGTACAGTTAATAAGGCTGGCATTCCAGAGACACACATGGACAAATTGGACTCACATTCACATACACAGACATCCCTTCTCGCAAGGTGTTTATATGAATGCACACACACACTGACATACCCAAGCACTTGCATATGTGCATTTCTTCATGCACACAATAACACACAGTTTAAACAATGAAAGGCACCTCCATTCTTCACCCTTTCACTGTGCCCCAACATGCGCCCCTCCTCCTCTTCCTTCACTCCACACCTCCTCTTCATTCCTCTCCCCTTCTTTGCCTTTCCTTCACTCTCTCACTCTCTCTTTTGGCTGTGTGTGTAATCAGCCCAGTATTAATACCTGCATTCCAACAGCCTACAGGAATGTCTTAACAATGTAGCCTTGTTCAGGTGCAGAGACAAAAAGACCTCGATGAAAAATACATTTCCAAAGTGCTGCAGTGAGAAGTCCCGGGGCAAAGGCTGTGCATGAACTGCGGCACTTTGTGATTTGAGCTGAACACAGCCAAGAGGAATACACTTGGCTTGCATGCTCCCTCAACAGTTGAGGCCAAGCATTACAAAAAAAAGCTCACACTCATACATAAATATCTGTCGAGTACACCACTTATAAACTGTCTTTCACACATTCAAAGTAGAAGAGCGGAGGATGCACACCTCAGATCAGCTATACAGCAACTGAGCGGTGCTGTTTCATCAGCGGGGGATAATTCAGTCATAAAGTTCATTGATTTTCCAGTGGTATCATATTGGGATGATAGATGAAATGATATTGTTTTACAAAGTGGTCCAAATTATAGGTGCAAGGATAAGTCCATGCATCATTTATTACCCCAAAAAACAAACATTTCTAAGCTCATGTGTCTCAATTGTGGTCAGTTGTGTTTGGTATCACTGTAAAATGAATATTTTCAGGTTGTGGACTATAGAAGGGAGCACAAGAAAAATGCGAAATCGTTTTGTGAATGTGTGATGAGTATTTTTCTGTACTTTTCAGCATTTTACAAACCAAGTAATTATCAGAAAATGAAATAATCATTAGTTGCAGCGGTAGTCCAAAATAATTAGTCAGAGCAAACTGCAAACAAAAAACTATCAGTGACTTTGTTCGTGCATGATGTCGCATTACATATAAGCTTCATTAATGTAATGATATTGATTTCCAGCCCTAAGTAAAAGCGAGCCGTAATGAAAAGCGGTGACACACTGAATGTTCCATCATCCTCCCTCCTCCCCTCCCTCTGCCTGTCCCTCTTTGTCAGGCCTTATTATTGAACATGTGTCCTCTCTGCCCCTACCATTAACCAGCCCCACCCTCACACACTGCTTTCAATGCACAGGCACACACACACAGAGCAGCACACACTCCCAAACTGCTAATTGACATGGGGAGTCTGTGCATCTTTCATCATTCTCCATGGAGACAAACTTGAAGAGTGTGTGCATGTGTGTGTGGGTGTGGGTGGGTGATGTGAGTGGGAAAAGGGATCAAAGGGGGTCCTCCAAGCTGCCTGTCCGAAGCCTCTCAGTCTCTCTCACCAACCACGAAACGTTGTACAGGATGTCCAGCTGACCTCTGTTTGATAATCATTCAGTACGAATAATCGTTAACTAAATTTAGTCCTGCCTCTGAAACATGCCCATCGAGGCAGAATGCAAGAAGCTCTCGAGGCAAAACAGTAAGGTTATAATTACTTTAGCCCTTAATAACAAGAGGGTAAATCAGTTAGGCACTCTGTAAGTCTAACATTATCCCCTCAGTCACTATCCATCACATTTGTTGTCTGTAGATTGCACAGACGTGTAATTGGGCATCATTTGGACTGATGGAGGCATAACCCAATTGAACACTATTGATTTTGGATTAACTATTCATAAAGAAATGGAGCCGGCTTGAACTTTTTTCACTGCAAACTGAATCAAAATAAAGCTACGAAACTTGACTCTCCTTTTATTACCGGAACATGGACACAAAACTGGAGATTCAGCTCTGAAATTACCCATGAAAACAAGTCTGTAAAAAAAAAAAAAAAAACTTGCCTGAGTGAAACTGCGAAAAGAAATTCAATCGCTTTCTCCTGCCGCTACGCCAAACTGATGCAACTTTCTAAGTATTGTTGCACCAGCAGGAAGTGACTGTAAGTCTTCTGGCTTGATTATTATTAACTGAACTGTCAGTCATAAAAAAGATTACCTTCCCCTACTGCTAGGAATAACCAGGGATTTCAGACACCCTGCTTTCAGAGGCCCCTTCTGTTCTGGCTATTGTGATGATTATGTGACACATGGTCAGGAGGATGCACACATTTTGTGTCAGCTCCCGGCAAGGATGAGACAGATGATGGATGGAGAGTGAGACCAAGTTAGAGGAGGAGAGAGAAAACAATGAGTGTGAGAGATGTAGAGGAGAACACACAGTGATAAGAGTGACGATTCACAGCGCTGAGATTAAAGCAGGGTGTGGTAAAGAAACCGACAGGAGAACTCCTGGGAGAAATGTAACTAACTGGGAGAAAGAGAGTTGCGCTAAAGTGAAGAACAGGATGTGACTTGAGGAGAATATTAACAGCCACGGCATCGTAACTTTACTCCTCTACTCTTCTCTTTCAAAGTCAAGTTCACACATGCAGAAAGGAGCAGAGGGAACTTTAGTGCTGTGGTTGTCGTTTCAGAGGAACTCAGGTAAGTGAAACCTCAAGAAAACAAAGATGAGGCATGTCCTCAGGCGAGCTGGCTTCCTTGGAAGCCTTGAAAACTGATACTGGATCTGTTCAGTGGTGACAATCTGGCCTGGCTCTCAGGTGAATGTTGGGAACCCCCTTTTCTCATACACACAGACATGAAGTCATAGCAAACGTCCAAGGGAACCAAACACTCGTGTTGTAATATAAATACTGGCTATGAATCTCACACACAAACACCTCCATGACCCCTCTTCCCCTCCTCCACCCCTCTTCCTTCCCAGCATGGAGGATTAATGTTCCCACTCCTGTCACCCAGGTCCCCCCGGCCCAGTTAAAGCAATAAGATCTCATTGTCAAACAGTGACCAGCCTCACCGGAGAGGTTAACCACTGCTGCTTAACCATTAACTAGATTAAAGTCAGTAGAGGGGGCGCAGGAATGTTCTCTGACAGATGGCAAGGAGAGATTGGACATGAAAAGTGCTTTAGAAGAGAGAAAAGTAATCATCGTGGTTTCGGCCTACCTTTGTGGCTGTGATTTGAGTAAATTTGCTCACTCACACACACATGCACACACATGCATGTACACAAAACATCCTGTAGCCTAGTGAACTTTAAGTCACCCCCATCTCATGGTTATCATTATGTGTTACAGATAAGGGAGGAAAGAATCTCTTGAGGCTCTGTCTTTCTGAGACCACTCCTTGGGTAGCAAGTATTACTGGGTCAGAGGTACGTTCAAACGTCTGTACACAGGCTTAAAATTGTACCTCAAGGTGTTTATAAGTGTGCACAATAATTTTAAAGAGGCATTTTTTCTGAGATGTCAAATAAACACTCAGAAAACGAAGCAAAACCAAGTCATGTTACAGTTTTACTCTCTCCTTCCCCCCACACCAGGCTGAGCCAGTGGTGTGGAAAGACATGAGGTGGTAATGGGACCCCAGTGTGTGTGTGTGTGTGTGTGTGTGTGTGTGTGTGTGTCTGTGTGTGTGTGCGTGAAGGAAGAGAGGAACGACGGGGCTTTTGGGGGTGGGGGGGGTGGGGGGCAC
>JAQLOL010000025.1:9684143-9725977 GCA_029783665.1 Naso thynnoides | reverse complement strand
CCCCCCCCCCCCCCACTCAACAACTGCTGCTGAGGCAACTGTTGATGTCTGAAAAGCAACAGCTTGCAGGGCTCCCAGAGGACGCTCTGCCAGCCAACAGTCAGATGGAGGGTTTAAGGTTGGAGGGGCGCAGGGGTTAGGATTTCTTCTCTACTGCCAGGAAAATGATCTCCTTGGCCACAGATCCAGGCTTTTCCATGACATTCCCCATTCCTAATTGGTATTCCTCAATCCTGACATACTCTGCCTGTCTGATCCTCACTGCTGCTATCTTTGCCTTTGTTGCTTTTGTTCGCTTTTTTCCCCCCTTCACATGCTATTTGACTGATCAAAACAGCTGGACGCAAGAGTTTTATAAATGTCGTTTTTTGTGGTAGGCACAAAACCTGCAGGCCTTCACAGATGTTTTATGTTTTATGACAAACATTTTGGGGCTAAAAAAAAAACTCAAGCTAATTCTGCTACTTTGTATATACACCAAACTCAGTGAAAAACAGAGGCTCTTATCCACATCTTACTACAGCACTCTCCTGCTAAATGGATTGGCAGCACTTAAACCTCATCTCCCAAAAGAGCTCTATGAATTTTCAATTTTGCTCCAACCCTGAATCGCCTACCCCACCTCCACCGCAATTGCAAACAAAGATGAAGAGACAAGGACACACATGCAGAAACATGGAGGCCTCTTTTCAAGGCTGCATTTGAAATTACCCATCACCATCATCTTCCTCCCCTGAGACAAGAGCAACAAGACTGCACAGTGGCAGCACAATAGCCAGCTGTAATCATCTCTCATCCCATCCCTTGATCTCCCTCTCTGTCCGTCCCTTCCTCTCTGCTTCCTTCCTTCCCTCCCTACAACTCCCACTAATGACAAGACTGCATCCTCAAAGCGGCAGGCCAACCCAAAACAACTTCTAGACAGCTTCCTCTCCTTCATACTCATGACAATGTGTAATTTTCACAACTATGACACCATCTGAAATTGAGATTTAAACACAGATAGTGGCAGAGACAGATACTATACTGGAATGTGTCCGTTGGAGAGTGAAATACTGTGAACATGCCAGGCAGGGGAGGACGGTCATTCTTAAAATCATTAAAAGTGGCCATAAATCTGCTGATGAAAGGCTGTAGGGACGGGTGCAAGAAAGCAAACCACTAAAAAACAGCAGGCAATCTTCCTGATGCTATGCAGGGTAATTTACTGTGAACCACACACAAAAGCACAGGCACTGACTGCAAATACACACACATACACACACACACACACACACACACACACACACACACACAACCTAATCTAAAGTATTACTGTGAAGAACAAAACAGAGAGAAGGCCAGGAAGAAAGATATGAGAACTGAGATGCTGCTAATCTGGAGATAGACACCTTTCGTTTATGTATGACTACCTGTGGGTCTGTGTGCGTGTGTGTGTGTGTATGTGTGTATGTGTGTGTGTAATTATCGTTTTGGCTGCAGCTCTTTTGAAGCTCGTGTGAGGATGCGAGGATGAAAAAAGCAGAGAGGATAAACTTTTCCGTCTCCGCTGTGAACCATATCATTCCTGCCAACTGACTTCAAACCAGGATTAAACACACGCATGCAACCCACCATCTTCCAGATGCCCGACTGCCGGTGCTGACTGCCAGCACACCTGCCAGCATTGGTGTGCTATCAGACTGCTGTAATTGTCTTTAATGTGTCATATAATGCAAAAGATGTCCTTCTTGGAGCTCAATGATTAGTTGATGGAAAAGTAAAAGGAACTCCCTCTGCACAGACAGTATAAAGAATCAGGTGCTGGTCGGTCACAGGAACATCTTCAGTAAAATATCTAAATAACCGACCACAGACTGAGCTGACTTTATGGTGGGACAGGTTTTGTTTTGTTTTTTTCAGATGCGACCTGTCTTAGGACCACAGATGAAATCTGGGGATTGTGCTAATTCTGACAAATTCACATTGACGCTTACTGCTGATATGTTGATCAATGTGCACTCTCCTAATTCGATAACGTCAATAAATAAATTTGGAGCGATTGAAGTATTTTGCCTGTGGCTTCTTTAGGTTCACTCAACAAGAGTGTCCATCTCAAACAATACAGTTACTCAAGTACCATACTTAAGTACAGTGATGAGGCAGCTACTTGTATTTGAGCATTTCCACTTTCATACTTCAACTCCACAATATTTCTGAGGCAAATACAGTACTTTTTACTCTACTATATTCATCTGATAACTTTATCTATCAGATAAAAAGAATCAGTTGCTTAATGTATATTAATGAATGAACAAATAAATGATGACGCAACATTTTAGATTCAGATTCAACTTTTATCCCCCAGGGGGGACTGAGGTGCTGACGAGCTGATAAAATCTCTCAAGTAGTTGACCTTAACTCCACTTTTACAAGCTACAGCACTGAAGTGAAGTACAGATTAATGAATTATAATTATAAATAATATAGTCTAATATAAAGAGTTCTGAAATGGGATATTCTGCATGATGATTGGTTTTACTCTTGGTACTTTAGGTGTATTTCAATGCCAGAACTTTTGTACTTCACTTAAATAAAAGTTTGAATCCAGAACTTTTACTTGTAATGGAGTATTCCAACACTGTCATTGCTACTTTTACTGACGTACATGATAAGAGTCTTTCTCACATCTCTTGGTGAGACCCAGTCAAACCCCAAGAACTGGCTGTGAATAAACTCCAGTTTTGCACCCACAGCGCCGCCCCTCGCTAGTGATGCAAGAGCTGCAATGTGGCCACTTGTTTGTACTTGGATTACTGCCTGTGACTTGTGGCGAGAGGGGTTTTTTCAAAACAATAAAGGATGCTCTTCCACAGAATCTGAGGTGGTGACACACAAACATACACACTACAGTGCGAGTTCCAACGTGTCCAGAGGAATGCCGCTCATTCCATCCCAGCGCTCCACTCTCTCACTGTCTCACGCACACATTCACAAAACACACAGAGGGAAATGAATCACTTCAGTAACTACTACGACCCCATTCCAAGGGCCCACTCCCCCCCCGGGGCCCGAATGATGAGGGTGCAAACATGGACTTGTTCTCCCAAAGCAGCTACTATCAATCTGTCACTCACTGCTATAAGAGCTGAGGTTTCCAATGTTGCATAACACCAGAATCCTTAAGTAAGAGGCATCCATGTATGGCACACATTATGTGTACATTTGTGTGTTAATGTGTGGTTGTGTGAGTGCACCTGTGCGCATGCCTGTGAATACGTTCTTAAGAATGCACACAAGAGTATGCTTGCAGAAGAGTAACACCAAGTGCCCCAGGAGAGTCGTAAAGGAGGTCCCCTGGCTTTTATCTCCTCATGGCTAAATGGCTCTTTTTCTGGCCTAATACCATAATAATTACACACGGCTGCAGGGGGTGCACTTCTGATGCTGTGCTCGCAAGGGGGGACAGAAATTAAAAGTGAGGAAGTGGCTGTGGGAATTAAGGAGGGGATAGACAAAAGGACTGACGCAGCATGTTAGACTAAAACACCTTGAACTCAGCTGATGCTTGTCACTATGATTCTTTCCACCCGTCTGTTACCACTTTGGAGTCTCAACAGTTTAGCTTAAACGCATCTCAGCATTTGACTCTCCTTTTGCCTCTTTACCTTAATGTCACTTTGTTCTTTTTTTTTGCACCAAAACTTGCAAAAATCCAGGCCTAGAGATAAAGTAGAACTTGTGGGAGGATTCTATAAAAGCTCTCAAAAAACACTGGCCTAGCTTATGTAACTTTGCAACCTTTTAACTGCCTCATGAAGGTAAGAGTGTTGTATTTTTCTACAGCATTCACATCGATTTGTTTCCAATTTTGGAGAGACTGAGCTATGACAAACTTTAGACAACAAAATGAAGTTACATTTCTACATGATTCTGCTGTTGATGCCTCTGCTTTGACGGAAGAGGCGATGGCATCTCAAGAGCGTACAGCAGGAGCCATTTACCAACAAGTCTGGGCGGGGGGGTCAAAGGGTCAGCTGGTTCCTCAGCCCAGGCATGCCAAGACCCTTGGGGTGCCCTAGGCTGTCATGCACATATCCATGTATCGCAACTTCATACATGAGTGCAGGCTTACATGCTCAGATATAAGTGATCATGATGATGCACATCTGGGCGCTTCATGTTCCCTAGTTCTTTTTACTGCATGCTGTCACTCAGCAGTGACATACTTGGAAGTTGCAAGTGTGTGACCAGCAGTTGTGAGAATGTGTGTCCGTGTGACAGGAGAATCCCAAAGAGACCCAACAAGCGCTGTTATTAGAAAACAAAACAAAAACTATGTTTGATAGTGGGAGACCTCAGTAGTAATATAATCTGGCGACGCTTTTCTTCCATCAACAACTATAGCACCCAAATTCAAACGAAGACTTTCATTCTTTCAGACTCAGAGCAGCAAGTGGGTGCGGGGTGAGCTCATCACCTAGGGCTGAGTCTTAAAATCAATGCACCTCAACTGTACGGAGGGATATATGATCCACTCTACGTCCACCAATTACAAGGCACTTTTAAATAGGCACCTGTGAAGGAGGGGGGATAGACGGCAGAAGTGCAACAACTGTCTCTAATGGGGATGAGGGAGGGGGCAGCTGTAAAACAAGATTTGGGGAATGAAGTGGTGTAGAGTATAAAGAAAAGCTAAACAAGGAGGTGGACAGTGATATATATAAAAGGCTATGTTTGGGTAAAATGAGAAGAAATGGATGAACAGCCAGTGAGAAAAGGAGAGTGATGCAGTGAACACAGGAAAGTGAGAGAAAAGAGAGATAGAGAGCAGAGAAGGGAGTTGCCCCGCAGCCCCGCCCTTCAGCTCATCCCGCTTCAAATCACCACAGGCTGCTTGCTATGGCAAGGAAATAAAAATAACGCTGGCAGGATGACCCCAAAGAATTCTAGCAGGTTTTATCTTGACAAATACAGGTACAAACAAAAACACACCTGATATGTAATAACCAGTGAAGGCAGGTTTTTGCTAATGAAAAACACAAATAAAATCAAAGAAGTTACCTAGGCCTATTACAGATGTCAACCAAAATACTGCAGTGACACTAAAACACCACAAACTGCGGTAAAACCTTAAAGTTACTGTCAGTGCTGTAAACCTGTCTGGTAAACTAAAGGGGAAAATCACTGAGGACAAATCTGCATGGTAAATGTATAAGTCAGTAATAACACTTGTGAAGCACCACATTATACCTTCTTAAAAGAACATACTTTGTTTAGGGCAGTAATCAAAAACTTTCCTTAGGAGAAGATCAAGTTGGATTTAAATTGGCTTAGTCTCCCTGGCAGCACCCAGGGGTGATGAGGGTGAGGCGCACTGCCAGCACAGGAGACGCAAATCCCGCAGATCAGACATCAAAGCACTGGAAACTGCACCCAGCAGCCAGACATAGCGGCATGAATGAGACTGAACGAGACGGGCAGCCAGGTCTTCAAAATAAAAGCTTAACATATCTCGCTGTCAGGGAGGGAAATATGTTCAGGAAGTTTCTTTTTTTCATATTTATCATTAAATCTACACTTGAACCCAACTGCGCAGAAATATAATGATGTATTACTAATATGTGTTTTTACTTTGGTAGCTCTGGTTGCATCGCACAAGTGTTGTAACGGCGTGCCGCAGTGCAAACCGCAAAGTGCGGTGAAGTGCAAAGCTGATTTGCCGCAGAACTAGGTGTCAGTCAGTATTAACCCTTAAAGCATCCCATCAGTGTAGAGAACATAGTCTACGTCGCGGCTGCGTAACCTGACGGCCGCTGCAGCGTTTATTTTCATCAGGTTACGGACCTGTTCGTGCGTGTCGGGTCCGGACTAAGTTCTATATTCTACCTGCTACCGGCTCGTTCTGGCTTATTCCTACAGCCGGTAACGGGTTTCTTGAGTACATAGAACACATGTAACCAGATAACGAAGGGTTTTAAAAAGCGGCACAAACTTGGTGCGCCGCTTCTTGCTGCGACATGTCCCGCAGATAGGTTTGTCCTGTTTGCAGCGGACCCCGCAACTCTTGAGTGCGCGAGACGGGAGAGTGAAAAAATCTGCAGCCTGAGGGCACGGAAAACTAAACGGCAGCGTGTCGAAAGCATTACGAAGTTACGAGGAGCGGGTTTAATTTAAACACTGCACAAAAGTATCAAAGAGACTTACCTTGAAATGTCCAAAGCAGCAAGGTGCACCAGAGCGACGCGCGTCCGAATATCCCGTCCATTTCTGCTTTCCTAACTTTTTGAAGGAGAGGTATTCACTTTGTTTGCGGTTGTGAAGCGTGGAAATGTGGCAGCAGCGAGTCTTCTTTCTTCTTTCAGCGCTCCAGAGCTTTTTCTGTACTTCTCTCTCTCTCTCTCTCTGTCTCTCTCAGTACCGCTCTCCCTCTCTCTCTCTCTCACACACACACACAGAAATCTGATGCTGGTGGTAGTCTTCTTGGTTGATATATTTGCACAAAAGGTGACCCACCCACGCACCCCCTCCCCTCTCTCCCTCTCTCTCTCTCTCTCTCTCTCTCTCTCTCGCACTGAAAAGACCTGCTTGACTAATCGCAAGGGTCCACTGGGGCCCCGCAGGATTTCTTTTAACAGAGTTAAAAGTGATTTTATCATGAGGCTCTCTGACTCAAAGCCAGTCCAAAAACGTATCCTGTGGGGCGAGTAACTAGTTACCAGAGTTACATGCAAAATTCATTGAAAAGCTGAAAGTACAGAATTGTATTTGAGCTCATATTTAACCACAGTTGATCTATTTTGTCCCTATTATCCAAGAATAGGCCTATTACTTATTATCGGAGTTGTTTGGAATGTTATCAACATGTCACACTTTAGAGCTTTTCAATTACCTTTTTTTTTTAAAAAGTCATTTGGAAATTATGGAAGACCTTCCATGGCATTGAAAAAAAACCCTTAAATAGGCAGAAGAACAGTTAACTGTTGATTAAGTAGGAAAGCGGGAAATTGGGCACGAAGCAATTTTGCAAAAGCAGACATGGGAATTTATTTTTTATCCTTTATAGCTTCAGGTTATAAATTAATCTGGCAGGTTATTAATCATCATTCAAAGGATTCTTTTCTTACCCATACACTAACTGATTGAAAGAAACATCTGGTTTAAGCCATTTTGTTTTAGAAACAGGTTTCCTACTCTTATTAGACCTTAACATCCCCATCATGCACATGTCTCATATAATGATTTTCATTTACAAAGTACCTTGAGGCGATTTCTTGGGACTAGGCTAAGCTGTCTGTCATTTACAGACATACCATTCATTCCTAGACATGTAATCCTTTCGCAATCAGTAGGCTATGGGTATTTACAGGGTATGGTATGGGCTATTTGGGTATTTAAAGTTCAGATATACAGTTATCATGAGAGGCTAAGTGGCTTATTCACAATGCCATAATACCAGTCTGATTGCTTGGATATGGTTATTGTGTGACCTATAGAGTTGATTTAAGCCAAATCTTTTAAGCTAAGGGGTTGGAGAGCATAAACAGATGTCAGTCTCCTATAAGATGACTCAATGGCACCACGGCCTTTGTGAGTGCACAAAACAAACACTTTTAGTTTCTTTCTACTGGAGACTGAATGACTGCAGTGCTAAATAATTGGCACACCCTGCAGGTAATTATAGTCTCTGGCAGGGTAGTTGATTTTAAAGACGCATTCCAAACATAGTTGGCCCTAAACAGCTGGTTAATATTTTCTGAGTCATTTTTGTAGACAAGAGGTGATACTTTTAACGCGCACTGATGCAGAACACACAGAGTTGAGGATGGGATCTGATTGTTGAACTGCCTGGAAAACGCACACAGCTGTTCTAGACATAAAAAATAGGCGCTGGCAGGAATTTGTAAATGCTGCTGAGAGTTTGACTGAACTGAGGCAGCAAGTTTACCCTTTCATTCTCTGAAGCTCTGTCTATTCCTGGCAGTGACAGACAGAAGGCGAAAAAAAGCCTTCTCGCGGATTATCTCACATCAATACAGCCACTCATTCCTCTTATTGACCCAGTCATAATCATCTCTCCACGCTGAAGAGACATAAGATCCACTAACAAGTCTCCTGTCCTGTAGTGAAGGACTTAATGCGGGGGGTAACCCTCGCACTGCCTTACATAAGACCTATATCATGCCGCATAGCTGTGGCGAATGCTGATTTAGCCAGCACAGGGTATTCTTACGTAAGTCCTTAGGTCACACAGTAGCTATAGCTGTGATTTACCATATCGGCTCATTACCTAATGGGGAGGCAGGAGAGGAGAGGGAAGTGAGAGAGGAAGAGGAAGAACACCAGAGAGAATGATAAAAGTAGGAAAGGAGAAGTGAAGGGATTACAGGAAAAAGATGGGAGGCGTAGCAACTGATGAAGAATAAAAGGAAAAGGGAAAGATGAATCCTTTCAGACATTTACTGTCATCAAGTCCAATTTATCAGTCTTTGTGACAAAGACAGCTTGTTGTCCCAGATATCAGTTTGTTTAGTTGCTACCAGGGGAGCGAGCTTGGTCTCGAGCATCATGGGTATGGGTTGCCCTTTACCCAAACTGTAAAAATGGTGTCAGACAAGAGAAATTTAAAATGGCAGGGTTGTCATCCAGTCTTCTGACCGTATTCTGTGTACCTCAACATAATCCACTGAGTGCAGAGCACACTTCAAGAGCTACTATTTCACAACCATGTGTCCCATACTTGACATACAGATTATATGTCTTCACTCGTATACTCACTTTGTGTGGAACACAGTAATGATAGATTTTGTTGTAATACCAAGCTGCACCAGTGTTGCACCAGTCTTCGTGTCAGCTTGTGTCCTTTGAATATTGTCGATGTGCTGTCTTGTTTCTTAACACCTGATAAAAGAGTTTGGACCTCAGTGTAACCCTCCAGTGAGCCTCAGATCTGCGCCAGTATCACCTAACAAACAGACATGCCAAGAATACCTCCACGGATAGACATCCAGAAGCCTGAACCACTGCAACAAAATAAGACAAAAGAGCATCTGTCCTACTCCAAGCCCCCTCTAGCTTGGACCTTCTAGTTCAAGTGCTGTGCCTGCAAAAAACAAACAAAACAACAACAACAACAACAACAACAAAAAAACAATAAAAAGCCCCTTCAATTAGTCACCTCATTCTGCTGTCAGTATCCAGACAGTCATGATAGTTGCCCTCAGGTATCAGGTACTTTTCTGGAAGTTGTTTTCCATTACAAGATATTACCCACGATGGTACTGTCTCCTGATTGGTCAGAGAATGCTATCAGTGGTCCGCAGTGTTTCACGTCACCTTTTCTGCTCACCTCATTTGGCACCTCGATGGAGTAAGTACCAAAGAAATACGTATCAGGTACTTTTACATGATGGAAAACCAATAAAAGGCAAGTAGAGTACAGCCAGTACCATGTAATGGAAAAGTGACTTACACTTAGGAGAGCCACTGGCTCCCAACATGAAAAGGGCAACCACTTTCCAGCAAAGTGCAATGGGCCTTGAAAGTGCTTACACTCCTCAAAACTACTTCACATTAGTCGGCATTATGGTCACCATACAATATAAACCATTGGAACTGTATCACCTCTAAGTACCAGAGATGCCATGCTGAGACTTACAAAAAAAGGATACTTCTCACTCCTCAGCTCTGAGTCAGAGAGTCCTTTCATTAACAGAATGGGTGCTAAGACAGATCCCGATGACCACAGAGGGAGCACTCTTGACTCAGTTCTGTGGTTATATGAGGAATACACAGCTGGAATCGATGTTTTGGTGGTTCTGTCACCAAACACTCCATATTCCCACAGTTGCTCCCCCATCCATGTAGGCTGGATGGTTGAACTCCCATGAACCCTGAGTGTCCTTGCAAGAATACAAAACTGGTCCACTCTTCCATAACTAGGGTAGATTCTTTCTTGTTTCTCCTCACTCTGAAGTTTGACAACCAGCTGGAGGCACCTATCCACAGAAACAGCATCTTAGCTCTGAATTAAAAAAAAAAATAATAGCAAGAACCACATCCCACATCAGCAGGTCCATGGGCATAATTTGCTAAGCTTTTTCATAACCTGATCAGGTAGTTTTATAGAAGATGACTATTTAAAACCAATCAAAAGCATTTGTTTTTGCCTATTCAACGCCCCATCCTCCAATTGTAATGTCAGTTGCTTCAATATCATTCAAAGCTTTTACGCAGGCATTGACCATCTGTTTTAAAGGTATTTGCATGCTTATATTTGCTTCTTTGCTCGATGCAAAATGAATTTGATTAGTTTGGCAGGTATTTGGTCATAAATCAAAGTACTGAACCGATTTTATTTTTTTCAAATGGCAAATGAAAAGTTAAAAGAGCACTCCCCCCATGTAGCATTGCACTCACATAATACTGTCTGACTCATGATGGGCACTTTTGAATGACAGAAGTGATCAAAGCAAAAGCAAAAGCAGAGATATTGTCTTGGGATAAGTTATGCAAGCAATGATTGAAGTAGCCTCAAGCTACTAATCTCATGTAGAGCTGAGGAACAAGCTACAGAGGTCTGATAAGATTGTTTCTAACTCTACATAAAGTTTGTTTCATTTCAAACTTTTTCAACGAGTTTTTCTAAAGCCTTTAAACCTGTGAACAGACTTTGATGTGTGAAATCTGTGAATTTCCACTTAAAGTGATCATCACATTACAACAATTCATCCTGAGGGAGACATTACTGTTTGTAAAAAATTTCTTGGCAATCCACTTAATAGTTGTTCAGACACTTCATTTAAACCACAAATCTGTCCGGGAAAAAGGAAACATCAGGGAATTGCCAAGGTCACAATGATTTATCTTCTGGGAATTGTGAAAATCTGTGCAAAGTTTTACAATCAATCCGTTCTGCAATTGTTAGGACATTTAAGTCAGGTGAGCTGACTAAGCACAAAAAATAAACTGACCCAGTGAGTGACTGACAGACATTCCCTAGAGCCATGTTTCTTCTCTATAAACTTTTCATAGCATGTCAAACAACTCCATGGTTGGTAGAATCATAAAGGTCATAACATAACAAGCAGCAGCAGCTACCTGCTAGCATAGACTTGTCAGCATTTTTACACTTCAAGAGAAATAACTTCATGCAGTTATATGACACGCGCTTGCACATCCTAATAGGCAAATTGTCACACCTCGCAAAATATAAATCAGACATCCTACTTTAAAGTCCCTTGCTCTCTGTGATTTACCACCCCCACCCATGTCAAAAATTAGGCTACCTGACAGGGAGAATATTTGACACGTCAGCCTAAAGCAAGGGGATAAAGAGAAACAGAGACACGGAGGCACTACAAAGGGAACGGAGATGTGTAATGAAAGAATAATGAAGAGAACAGATTAGAGGTGGAGGAGGAGGGGAGCGCTTTAATTCCAAAGTCAGGGGATGGGTAACACATAGCCCCGGGGAATAATAGCAAAGTATTGGCAAAGAGGGGGAAAAAAAAGAGTGGGAGAGACAGAAAGTGAAGGTAGCTGTAATCTCGTATGATTTCTCATGTCTGGTCCCGGCATTGCAGGGAAGAATGAATGAAAGATGTGCTGAAGTTCTATCCATCACTTCTCCGCATTATTCTTTGATCTATCCCTTTGTTTCATTCCTTGAGTCTCTCTTTCTATATGCGCCCTTCATCTCTGTCCACTTTAATCTCTCCATATATCTTTATTATCCGCTCTTTCCCCTCCCCTCCAGCTCTCATTCTGTCTCCTTCACTCTCTTGGCCCTTTTTCCTCCTGGCCGAGCTGCAGACGATCAAACAGCTGTTTTCCAGGCATTGATACACTGTGAAGCCTGAGTCACAGTGGGGCGGTTGTGCAGTGATGTAGCTATTCTCTGGGAAATAAACACTACTGTATGATATGTTCATAGCTTACATTTACTGCCAATTGGCTGTGATGATCAACAGACTACACAACAACAGAATCACTGAAATGGACTGATGATTCATCCTAACATCATTTTCTGTTCTCTCTCTCATTGGTTTTACCTGCCTTAGATGTAATATCGAATCACTCGATGTTCTCAGTAGTTGGTAGAAAATTGTTCTGTTTGGGCAGTGTACATTGGTAGTGTATGTTACAACAGGATTAAATGAGCTGCTGCTTTTTGTTTATGTCCCCTGCAGAGTTTCAGAGGAACTCTGTCTGTTAATGTATGTTTATCACAGTGGATTCAGCCTAAATGGGTGCCAGGCACAACACCACTCACTCTGACAGTAACTCTGTGGGAGGCAAATCTGTCATGCTTACGACAGACAGGCCCAAGCTACAGGAAAATGGTGCTGAACAATGCATGAGTCACATCTCATTCCCAGAGCATTCGCCCAGGAGACTAGGGTTCATGTCCCATGTGAAACCAAATGTGAAACCCAGCCAGGTAGATTTGTTTCACAGTGTTAATCACATGTAAGAAAGGCGGTCTGGCACGAAGGCTCTGAGAGTTAGACGTCATAAGGGTTCTGAATGAGACGCCAAGGAGCGTGACAGACTGACATTGGTATCTGATGAGCTGGGATAAGAATGCGTTGCACAAAAGCGCCTATACATACAGTAGGTCACTGCATCATAAAGGTTGTCTGTGTGGTCAAATGCTGGCAGCAGAGTGTGCAAGATACAAGTTACTTCCCAGTTTGTATTCAGGAAACAGATGTCATTTATCCACTTTCGTTTTCATGGTTTTACAGGGGAAATCCAGCCAAGACAACAAACTGCACATGCACTCTTTTCTGTGGTAGGATTTTCTCATTTACGTTTGTGGATTTGAGCTTTAGTCTCTCCTTAAACTGAAAAGGAGTGAGGCAGATTGCAGTGATAATGTAATCTACAGTAAAATCCTAAAGCTGCTCCACAGACAGTGAATAATGAAACCACTCCTGCGACACTATGACAAAAGCCGTGGTGATTAAACTGGGATATGGGGACATTTTCGGATTCACAGCTGTAAGCCCTTCATTCAAATAAAACTCGTGCAGCCTAATATTTCAAACAAAAAACGTCTGAGCCCCTCAAGTCACTCACTAATTCAATGTCATAGAGATGTTCCCAAAGCCTCGCAGAATACGATTTTCAGCACAGCACAAATAATGTGTTTTATAATTCTGTTTGTTCTATTCCAATTTGCTCAGTATTATTTGTACTGTGAAGCCCATGAGGAAAACTGCTATAATCCACTGAAATTTGTCTTGCTTTGCTTCAAAGACTAACCCAGTGTTGTGCATATTTTATTTCAACAAATGACTATTCTATATTACATCAGTGTGAGACATTTCCCTTCCATTTTTATATGCATGAGAATCAATGTGTCATAATGTTTCAGGTAGGTTGAGCATTACAGTGAATATATTTGGTTTGGTCTGATTTACTTTACCTTATTTTTGCATGGTAATGAAATTGACTATTTTTCAAAGTCTACAAAGGTTAAATTCTCCATTTCGCAGTTGTTGAGGGGAGGTTCATGTAATCAACAGACAAACTAAACTATCTGACATCATTTATAGAAGTTGTGATGCTGTGATTTCCAGCCTGATAAAACATTTTAAAAAAGATCGTAAAACAAATTACAATGTCGCACTGGATGAACACAACAAAAACTCAATTTTAGGGGATATTTCCCTTCAAAGACATTCCAATGGAAAACTGTGTATTTGCAGTGACCATCATTAAAGGCTGATCATCATAATTGTGATTTTAAACTTGAATGTGTTTCTTAAATTGAACAGTCCTGTTTATTACTATTTAACGTCATATCACATCAGGCATAGAAATTGAACCTCATGTTGTGATTACTTAATTCTTTATGATCGTTTTTTCTAATTTATGCTGTGTGTTTTTCAATTCACAATCTGATATAAAACTACAAATGGGAGCTCATCTACTTGAAAAGGCTGTAAAAAAAAGGAAAAGGTTGAACAGTTTAATGAGTTTCAAGAGCGAGACCACATAAATGTGACTTTCCTGCAAAATTCTAAATGAACATATTTTATATCTTTACTCCTTTTATGCTGCTTACTCTTTTATACTCCTGAACCACACTTGGCTTTTTCTTCAGACGCCTTTTTCCAGAATTGCATGTAAATGCAGCTTTCAGAGGAAAATTAATTAGGAATCAGCTCTCTGCCTTCAAAGTCTCCAGCGTCTCTGCACTGCACTTTCTCATGCTTACAAACACACACAAACACGCACACACTCTCACAGTCCTCCATGCCTGCTGGGCTCCTGTGGACTTTATCAAGCCTACACCAACTCAACGCTGGTGTCGTCTCTGTGCTCAAACCCGCAGGCTCAGAATATGAATACATCAAGCTTTTTAAAGAATATTAATCATCCTCCAGCACTGAATGAATTGCAGGCAACTGCATTTTCTCTGTGCCCGCCCCGCGGTTGTGAATATGAAAGTGTTACCGCCGCTGTCAAACTTAAATGGTGTAGTTATTTGCATGTTTACGCTATCCTGGTGGGTCTCCTGATGTGACCTGAAGCAGTGTTACGTATCTTGTAATTTAAAAGCCTTTTTGCTGTGTACACTTTCAAATATGCAAGGGTATGCTTGTAAAACGGCTACCAGTCAACCATTATGTCCATTTTCAGCCTGATAAGAATCCAATGGGCAATATCCAAAAATTAGAACATTAGAGAACATTCCCTCTGACAAAAATGGATCTTATTATGGAAGTTTTCTAACAAAACTTACAAATGTTTTTCTACCGATATAACTATCTTCTTCTCTTAAAACATTGATGCTAAAATTTCTTCTTTTAAAACACTGATGCTGAAGTACTAAATTAGTGATTAGATGCTTCTTTATTTACGGCAGCTGAAATTATTTATGATTTATTTTCCTTTTAAATATCAAATCTTTTGAAGCTGGAAATGATGTGTTCAGAGACTTTTGATCACAATCAAGTACACGGGTCATTTATTATCTGAGAGTCTGAACTTTAATTCCTGTATATTTGTCTACATTACTCTTCAGAGCTGCCGCCTCTGTTTTTCCACCTGTGTGTGCATGTGTGTGTGTCTGCTGCAGCATAAGTGAGGGACCCATCTGTGTGTGTCCAATGAAGCCTGAACCATTACATCTCTGCCCATGTGAGCAACACCCCCCACCCCCCCATGATGGGGGCCAAGAGCAGGCTGTCCCCTGAGACAAACAGTCCCAGGCTGTCTTTTCATCACACACGCAGACAGACAGACTCCACACGATTGATCTACTGACCAGCATATTAATCCTCAAACATTTTTTCTCTATTTTCTGCACTCTTTGCATCAGACTCAAGCATCTTCTCCCTCACTCATCTCTCCCTTCAACTGATCCCCATCCCTCCCTCTAACTGATCTTCCCTCCTCATCCATCTCTCTTCGTATCCCCTCCCTCCTTTGCTTGCTCTCTCTTTGAAACTACCCCATTCTCCCCCTCTTATGCCCATAATGGGGGGTAATTATGGCATTACAGCCACAATGACTGTGCAGTGGGAGCTGTGGAACCGTGACACACGTTCATGCACCATGGCCAAGTGTTGCCATCAATACAGACTTCTGTGACTCCACAGGAGGGCATTAGGAGGGAGAATGGAGGAGAGAGGAGGAAGGGAAAATGAGGGTGGGGGGAATAAAAGAGATCGGGAAGAAATACAGCAGTAGGTGGCTGTCAGAGGTGTGGCGAGTCAATTAGTGCACAAGGAGGAGGAAGCACACAAGAGGAGATGTGGGCTCATAAGATATTCTAAAGGTGGAGAGACGATGAAAGACAGAAGGCAGAATGTGAGTGCAGCCAAGATCAAAAGAAATGGATTGGGCGAATGGAAAGAGAGGGAGAGGCTGATATGTTTTAGACTGCAGGGGATCGACCCAGGGCAAAGATGGAGAGGGGAAAAAGGGAAAGGAGAATGGCCGAAGGAGAAGGTTTCTGTCAATAAAAGCAAAAGAAGTGAGCATTTGCAAGCTGGCGGGGGTGTCTTGGAGCATCCATGCGATTTATCTAGCTCGGCTTGCTGGGCTGGGCAGACCGCGTGGCATGACGAGATTTAATGCAACTCTGCGGTGAGCTGCCAATAAGTGACAAGGCTGTTAATCATGCTGCTGTGAGAACTTTTAATCACATTACTTTCTGGCTGATTGACTCACGTAGACAGGACGCATGCATTTATATCACTTGAGACTTAAGGAGAAAGAAATTTGGGAACTGGAATAGGAGTGGGCAATAACAACGGCATAAAAGATTAAACAACCATATTAAGTGGTCAGCACATTTTGTTACACCTCATTGCCCCCTCATGAGTGGATCACTCCTGCTGCAGAGCTTGTCCGTTCAAATCGATATCTGTTTTTGCAATCAATTGGCAGCAGATGGTTCCCGCCATAAGTGAGATTCAACTGAAACTCGAGTGGCCGGCTACACAGCACTTAAGCAGGGTGCATTAGGGGCCCTGGTCCCACAACAATAACATCAATTTGTGTGTGTGTGTTTGTGAGTGGGTTCAGATCTGCATCTCTCACAATGGATGCTACTGGCTGATCATATGACTGCCCAAAATCACAATCGTCCATATTCAGCGGTCATCAGCCCGACATGACTCAGCTTCTATTGCTTAACAGAACTCTGATGTCATCAATACAGGCCGCTCTGTAAAGTCACGTGCTCACTGATGACCTCGTGGTCATTTGTCATCATTGTCAGGAGAAGGCTGACGAAGAACTTGACCTCAGGCAGAGATGAACAAAGATCACCTCACATAATAATGAGTCATGAGGCACACGAGCTGGAAGCTTATGGAACTGAATCTTCGTATCTGGTTTATTGACTTTGTTGCCCAGGAAATGAATCAGTATTGTGTAATCCTGTACAGCGTTGATATTGAGAAGAATACATAGCTGGTTTTTGTTTTGTTTTGCTTTTTTAAGGGATGGCTCAATACCACTTTTGCATGTCCAGTACCGATAAGACGAGTATCTGACGATGATATCAATCAGATACAGCCTCTTTCCCTCTTTTAAACAACAAAGACATAGATAATACATCTGTATGGAAGCTCTTTGCTTAACCAAGCCGTTTAAATTAGTCACATGACACGTACTGCTCTTCTGTATTGCGCTGACCTCTCTCTTTACGGCTTGTCACGCAGAGTTTAATAGGGCACTTTTTAGAGCGTTTGGCTAAAACACAATCAGATTTTACATGTTCCCCTTTCGCTATCTGATCCAGTGATATCGGCCAATGTCAGACTTATACCGGTACTAAATACCATATCAGCCCATCCCTGTTTTTTAAATGTCTTTTCACATTTTCTCTTTGTTTTCAATGCAACTAAACTACAAGCAGATTTACGATTCAAACAAGGATCATTGCAATATTTAGTCAACATGACAACAGTCTGTATCACATTGAGAACAAAATCAAAATTGTCCATCTTCATAATTATTTTAGTTCCACACAATACTGGTTACTCTTTTATATGAAAACAAAAGCAGCCTTCCTATTGTTGCACTGTAGCAGTTTTGTTTTAAACTACTTATCTTATTTACTGTGACCTTCTGTTTGATTGACTGTCTGCATTTTCTTGTCATTTTGTCTTGTTTTAGTTTGAAAGGTGTTGTGACCTGCAAAAAAAATTCATCTTCCTCTGCGAACCTGTTTAAGGTTGAATGACAATGAAGTTGAATTGAGTGATTTCCCCCCATCAGCAACTGTTGATTTGCCTAATCATTTAATCTTTCACTCTGCCTCCATGCCCCTGTCTCTGTTTCTCCTCCTCCTCCTCCCTTGCCCATCTCGTTTGAATGTAGGCTCCAGAAGAAGTCAACTCTCACTCATCTGCATGCAGAGCGCCTTCGTTCCAGCTGTGAACGGAGGATTGAAATGGAAATGGGAAGAGGGAGAAAAAGCAGATTACGCTCCTCAAACGCATGCACTGCCTCCTGGCTGGCCCACCAGCCGAGTAGAGAGAGCAAAAAGGAACATGGGTGGGTGGGTGGATGATGGGAGTCAAAGAGAGAAAATTGAAGGAAGCAGATTTAGACAGGAACAAAATGAGGAGCAAAGGTGGGAGACATGAGGAAAGGCAAGGTCGTAAAAATCATCTTGGGCAAAAGTAGAAGGTAAAGAGGACAAACTCAGTGGAATAATCTTCTTTGGAGGGGTTGAAAAATGGTGTGAAATTAAATTAGGACTGTTTCAACAACACCAAGCGTTCTCACTCAGACAAAAACACACATACTTTTTGACATACCGGATCCCCTAGTGCTTATCCTAACTTTAACTACCACAACTAAATGCTTAACCCTAAGATTTACCTGTTTCGAAACCCTGATGCTAAAATCAAGTCTTTACCTTCGAGCAGTCATTTAAACTTTCAGCATTTTGTTCTCCACAAGCACAGCAGACATCCATTTTTGGGTCCCCATGAAAATAGCAAAACAAAGAACCCACTTCAACAGAACTCAGGACGACCTTGAACTTCAGCGGCTGCTTTGTAAAGCAAGACAGTGTCTGAAAGAGAGGACTAACTGTGTGTGTGCCATTTTACAGTAAGTGTTAAAAGCAGCACAGAGATACACCACACGTCTGATAAGCATGCAATGATCATCTGGCTGATGTCGGAAATTAGACAAGATAAAAAAAATAAGAATTCTGACTGTTTTACAGTTTTCTAATAACGTTCAGCAGTTACTATGTTTTATAATAAAGTTTTTTTTTTCTTAGATTGAAACTGTTGAAATAAACGTTTACCAACTGGAGCCTCTTTACATTATAATCAAAATATTGAAATGCACTTCCAGTTTGACACATTTCCAAAATGTCAGGGGAGCCACCAGTTTGGTACATTGTAATTCATGAGATTCTTGTGTCCTGGTGCTACAGCAGAGTGGCTAGTGACCTCAGCTGGAACAGCCAGATGGGGAAGAAAGAGGGAGAGAGAGAGAGACAGAAAGACAGAGAGAGAAAGAAAAAGAGGGAGGGAGGGCTGTATAATGGAAAATGAAACAAAAATGAAATAATGAGATGGGAAAATGAGATAGAGAGAGACCAGGAGAACAATTTCTCTATTACGGTCCATAGAGGCAGAACTCTGCGCTTTGCTGCTTGCCTGTACTGGGCAGGCCCGGAGGCTAGTGCATAATGTTAGCCTAATGTTGTCCTGAACCTCTGCCACGGCGGGACCCGCTCACCAAATTAAATGCTCTCTCAGAAGTTAGGACCCTGCAGTGTGCCTGGATTTCAATGGAGGAAAGGTATCTCTATGAATGTGTCACCCGTCAAATGCAGAGTTTGGTCTCAGCTTCTCTCTCAACCAAGTCATGAATCCAGTAAGTCCCAAATGGCCAATAATAACAGCCCATAAACCATCACAATAATTAAATACTGCATCCAGTGTCATTGTATGAGATCAGGAGATTTTTTGTTATTCTTTGTAAAATGCACAAAAATGTGCACATTCTGCATCTGCACTGGTTTATAAAACACACAAAATGTATTCCTGGCAGGAACAGAGCAGAGTGAAGAGGTTATTATGACACATAAAGAGAAGCAGAAGCCTTGAAAGCAGCTCAGCAGTTAATATGATTTCTGCTAACACAACTTCACCTCTCTGTCACAGTGTGTTTGCAAGTACACATTTACAAGGGCAGGGTTTACAGTTCTCTCCCCCTCTCTCTCTCTCTCTCACACACACACACACACGCACACACACACATATGAGCAAGGAAGACAGTAGTCCATTGACAACAGTGAAGGACAGGCTAATCTTCAGGGAGGTAAGAGTCACAAACAAAAGCCCATTGACAGAAAGCAGGTTTTCTGAATCCAGGGACACTTTTTTTAATTATTATGTGCCTGAAATGAGTGGCAAAGGATGAAAAATAGAAATGCACACACACAAACATGCTAGTAGGGGACAGAACAAAAAATACTGTAGCCAGTATAGAGAACAAATACATACACAAATATAGACAGGAAAAGTCAGACAGCCAGGAGGTAGAGAGAAAATAAGGTCATGCTGGAATTTCTCCAAGAGGAGGGGTGAGGACATGAGACTGAGCCAAGGTCGCTGTGTGTAAGACACAAGTACAGCGCGTAATGGTAGGACAGCACCCTGAAATGAGTTCCCTAACCTCTGCAACCCTGCACACAGATACACACAAACACAACACACCTAGGCTGGGTGGCGTGAATGAGAGTTCAGCACATAGCCTGTGTTCAGAAACAGTCTGGTACAATCTAGGGCAAACGGTGGAATCCTTGCGGCTCTGCAGCTTCATCTAGTTACACTCCCAAATTCAATAGAGACTTTGTCCGAAAGTCACACAGTAATCACAGTGAAGCTTCACACGCAGGCTGCGTGTGAGGAGTCACTGTGGGTCTGCTGCCTAGATCATGCGATGTGAAGTTTCATGGTGTGAAAAATAGGGGGCACAAGCAGTCAGACAGGTGAGCAAAACTTTAATGGGTAAATCTTAACCTGTCCATTTCAAAACACCAAACTGACCCTCTGGTATATATTTGGTCTACTGTGCAGCTTTCATGTACAATTTCATGTTTTACCTTCATATAAAAGGCTGTGATGAATTAAGTAACCTGATCAGACGTATTCAGATATAGCAGTGCCTCAACATATAAATACTTAATTAAAATTTCTGCAATAAAAAACACTTCACAAATATGTTTTATCAGCACAGTTGGTGGGTCGGGACGACTCATTTTCACTTGTCTGCTGCATGTGACAATAAATCGTCCTTGATCAGCAAAATGAACTTAAAGAACCAAATCAGCGTTACATGTCATTGTCCTTTGTCAACATTAGCCCCAAAGAATTAGGTAACCCCCACACGTTTTTCCCAAAATAGCTTTATCTATGAGATATTGTGCTTGTTTACCTTTTGTTCTCATTCAATAAACATTACAGAAAGTATCTGACAATGTGTGATGTCTGTTAAAAAGAACATGTGTCAAAATCCCTCTTAATGCTAATGTTCGAGCTCAGAGGGCAGCTCCAGCAAGAAGCTATTTTTCCAGATGTAATAATTTTTTTTAAATGACTCCCGGCTCCTCACTCTCTCTCTCACTCAGCGGTTTCTGACCAAATTAACACAGACGTTCTCTTTAGAAGGGCGAATTACCTAAACCTGGCAGCTTTCATGTGTCCAACAGTGTTTCTATATCCTGTTTCAACATGAATGTCAGAGAATGGAGTTCAAAAATGCAGTCTGAGATCTACTGAAGAATACACATGGTCGAATTTTAACAACATTTGTAGAAGATAGGGGGAATCTTTGTTACTGGTGAGAAGTCAAAAATAGACTGGTATGGTCCTTTAATGTATCAAAAGTAAAAGTACATGTTGGGCAGCAGAACAGACCCTTAGTGTTACAATACTGGATTATTGTTACTGAAATATGAGTGTGGTTGAAGCATTTTGAGGTGTAGCAGTTCGAAATAAATATCCAACTAAAGTGCCAAGGATTAATGATATCCTTTATACAGTACAGAGTAGCATAAAATATATCGGAAATACATCACTACACATACTACAAACAGTTGATATGGTATCACAAAATGTTTTTATCTTCAGGCACTGACTTTCATCTTTTTTCGAACATGTCAGATTATTTGACTGTCTCCTGCCTCGCTTGATGCCACTATGGCCATGTTGCAAAGGTCCCAGATCTCAGCGATTACTTGGAGTGCAATGACATCATAACTGAGAGAAACTATGGCTAAAACTATTAAAATAAAACTTAATTATCCTTTGAAACATTTGCAGCAAATTTGTCAGCAACAAAAAATAAATCACAGCTTCTTATTCTCTACTTTAAAAGAAAGATGATCTGTTGGCTGTAAAATGTGCAGACCCACTGACACACTAATACGCTTCACATTTTACTGGTTAGGTTAAGTCAGTTTGGTTTGTATATGCTAATTATAGTTGTAGATATTGATATATCTACAACTATGAAATCCATTAGCATCAAACTGTATTCTTCTGCATCCTTTGATCATATTTAAAAAAAAACATTTAAGTTTTCCCTCAAAACAATGGAAAAGGTTTCATAAGACTGTATGTTTAAGGTGATTTAAAGAGGTTAAGGGATTTATAGAAAGCACAGGACCTTTTGGGTAGTGGCAAATCTCGACACAATGGCAATGCAAGAAGCTGAGGGGTGTTAGTCTTTATGAGGAATGGTAAGGCTGAGGGAAGCCATAGGAGGGTAGCAATGGTTCTAAGGGATAAAGGATAAAAGGTAATAAGGGAAAGAAGATAGCAGAGGGGGGGGACACAGGCATATAATAGGAAGGTTGAAAGAGAAAGATCATCAGAGCGATGAAGTGAAAGTCTGAAGGATTGGTTAGATTGGAGGAGGGGGAGGAGGAGAGAGAGGCTTGTATTCTGTGGAGAGAGGAAGGAATGAGGGTGTGAATTCACAGAAAGTTTTCTTGTCAACTGAAGCTTTTCTGCAGTCTCAAAAACTGACGTGTGCTGAATGAAACTAGACTGAGATTCTTGAGCAAGAAAGAATGGTGCTAGCATGTTTATGTTCTGCAGGTGCAACGTTCAACATGTTTGTTTCCTGTTTTAGCCTACAAGCATTTTTATTCACAAGTGTTTGTACATATATAGCTGAGGCTCATGGGGATGTTTGGTCTTTTGATCATAGGCCAAATTATCTGACAATTTAATGAAATGAGACTGAAGTTATTACACAGCAAACCATCCAACATTTGTAGAGATATTTCAATAAAGCACTTGGAAAGTCAACGTCAAAGCAGCCCTGAAAGGAATGTCAGAGGGTATTCCATAACAAAGAGGTTGAGATTTTTCACAACACAAGTAAAAACTTTTACATGCTTAGCACTCGAGGAAGAGGACCTCCCAAGTCTGTGGTATTTAACCCTAGAGACCTTGAGTATCTGCTGTGAATTTTACAGCAATGCATCAAACAGGTGTCGAGAAATTTATCTCCGAGAGGGATATTCAGGGGTTTATCAGAGTCTGCAGGATTCATTCTCTGGGGAACATGAATTTCAGTGCAAATTGTCATGGCAATCCATCAAAAGTTGTCCAGATATTTCAGACTTTAACAAAGTGGTGGACTATTCAGACCAAATGAGGTGATCCAGCAAAATGCCACAGGGTTGTTCGGGGGTGGGACTGCCACTAAACAGGACTCATTGCGTGACATCCAGTTGTGCACTCTATTCTTCCCCGAATCCAAGGGTGGCAGTTGGCTGCTAGAAGACGAATCCTTTACCTGACTGGCTGCCTCAGTGTGACATACAGCTGCGTTTCTCCAAAAGTTGAGCCGGTTACAACTTTTCTTGTCACAGCAAGCTGTTTTTTTTTTTGTTTTTTTTCTTCTTTTAAGACAACTGCTGCTGCTGCTGCTTGGACCACTGCAGGCTCATTCAAATGAAAGTGAAAACCTGCGTTTTTACCAGATCACCTGATTTAGTCTTAGAATGAATGCCTGATTGATCAGGTGATCTGTTGACAGCGCAGGTTTTCTCATTTGGATGAGGCTCTTCCTTTTTGGCTGTGGCGGTCTGAGACACAGTCCGAATAAAACACAGCAGGCTGCAGAGAGAGACGTTAAACCCAGCTCAACTACATCACGCTGCAGCAGCCAATCATGGAAAGGGGCGTCTGTCAGCAATCGGCTGCCATCCTTGAATTGGAATAGAGAACACATTTGATGTTATACAATGGGTCCTGTTATGTTAACCAAGTGGCAATCCCACCACCGGACAACCCTGTGACGTTTTACCGGATGACCTTATTTGGTCTGAATACAGCCTAACCTAACCTAACCTAACTCAGACAGACATTGCCATCACAAGAGCCATGTGTCTCAGTCAGCGATATCTAGCGTGTTTGTTGTCTTTGAAGCTAAAAGAAGAAAATGATTAAGTGAAAATGTTCAAGCCCTAAAGTAGCACCAACTATTTTATTAAGTCTAAATTTAGGAAAGGCACACTGCAGCAGACAATCTGTTTTTTTGCTTTGTGTAGACTGACAGTGATAACTCATTGTTTTTATTTTTAAATTATTGAGTGAATGTATTTCATTTGATTTACGATCTTGCAACACACTTTTTACTACAATGTGGAGATATCTTAACCTCAAATCAATTTCTCAAGCTTCTTGCGGCCTAAGGCTTGACATGCACAGTTTTCCAGTCAAGTGCTTGTGCTTACAGTAAATTCAACATGACATGAACTTCTGCAGAAGGCCATGAGGCGCAAGGATAGCTCTACAAATCCTTGTAAATGAAGCATGCTAAAGAGGATCTAAACTACCATCTCACGCATGAACTAAACCTTGAAAATTTTTCCGCAGTGTACCAGAGGAAAGAGATCGTCAGATTTCTGAGGTGATGAGAAATCTGGTTGCTTAGAAAATCGGGCCTGGAAAGTGAGTTGAGGGTTTTCTCTGTAAGTTCAGTTCATACGTTGCTCGGTCAGTTTCTAACACCTCTTCTTGGTATTTCTTTAGAGATTTTCCTTCCTCCCACAGACACACAGTCAGATAGTGGAGAAAACTGTGAGAGAGATAGAGGGATGATAAAGTGCAGAGAAACACGCACTTCATCGTATCTCAGTCTGTCACTGAGTCAACTATCTCCACAGCCATTCGGTGTCTGGCTGTCTCCCTCCGTCACTCTTTTGTTCTGTGCTGAAGAAAGCGCGGGGCCGCAGCATCAAAGTATGAATGACTTGAAAGCTCTGATCTGAATGTGCGCACACACAGGGAAAGGCATAACACAGAAATAATATGGCCTACACACACACACACACACACACAATTCAGTCAGTTCGGCCAGCTTTGTAGACAGCATCTGTTCTGTGCCCTGTCATCCTCCCTTTGCACCCCACCCTCTGTGACAGGTGGAGGGGATTCAGACTCACGATCTAAGGACTCTCTCTCTCACACACACACACACACACACAAAGCTCACAGAGACCCAAAAGTCACTGACACATGGTGAGTATTTCGCCTACACACACTCATATATGCACACCTGCTGTGGGGCAGTGCTACGGTGCCCTGTGGTGCCAGGCGGGCTGAGCGGCACGTTGCATGTTTACACCAGCTGCTCTCGGGCCAGACACAGGATGAGGGATTAGAGCTGACAGCACACACAGAAGAACAGCGACACGTATACAGTGGACAGATGTATATAAAACCATCCAGGAAGTCAACAAGGTCAAACTTTTTCATTCTCCACACACACATAAAACACCAAAGCTGCCCATCAATTAGCTTTAACACACCCGCTGGGACAGATAAGTGTGTAAACCAAGCTTCTTGTAGCAGGGACGATTTCTCCCATATAGGTTAGTAATGCAGAGGGCAACAGCTCAGCTCTCTCCTACAACAACACCGACCTTTTGGCCTCTAACTAATTTCTATAAACATACTCCTGCATAGGAGGGCTGACCCTCGCCATGCAGCATCCACACACTGCATGTGGCCTTCACACCACATCTGCTGTTAGTTCCACCGCTGGCTTACATAAGAAGCCTTTAAAACATGAGTTTTACTGCACATTACATTGACAAAGACAGAACTACACATCCGAGTGAACTGTGATCAGTACAAAGAAGGGTTTTTAACACACATGAACCAGACTGATTTTGAAAGTCTACAAAAACTGAAAGGAAACAAAGCGCATTATTGTGATAAAACAGCATTGTAGTTTGTGAGGAACGGAATGTTTGCTGCTACAGGAAGGGCTGATGTTATCTCAGCAAAGCCAGAGGCGGCTTCTATGGGATCTCTGTCAGCTTTCCCAAGAAAAGTCAGTTAACTCAATATGCCAGAAACTAGAAGGGCTGGGAAACTTTCTGGGGTAGGCTATGTCTTGTCTTTTGAGGAAAACATGCCACAGGGCATAAAGCTGTGGGCTTACAATGTATGTGTGTGTGTGTGAGACTGTGTGTGTCTGTGTAGGAGCCCTCCTGATAGTAGTTTTTCTATTTTAGAGAGACTGTGCAGTGGAGACATTGGGTTATCTGCCGTTTCCAGCCCCCGAGGAGGTGAGAGGCAGGTCTGCATCCATTCTCAGTGTGATCAAGCTGAGCTGCCAAAGAAGTGCGGGTGTGAGTAGGTGCAGCTACCTCCACACACACACACACACACATTCATACACAACAATGCACGACAAACCGCTTTGACATGCATTTGTTAAAGTGGCAATTGTTCCATAGCAGTAATTGCTACAGTGAGGCCTGCTGATAATTACACTGCACTCAGTGACAAATCCGTGTGTACAATTTGATAGAACAAGGAAACAGCCTTCAAAAAACAGCACAAAGCACATACATAAGCATGCGCACACACATAAACATACACATACACACACACACAAATACACACACAGTCCGACAGCAGCAAGCGAACAAACACGGCAGCCCCTCTGTAGTGGTGGATTCCTCACATTTCTCTCTGGTCTCAAGGACGTATGTTTATCCTTCTCTCTTCCAAATTACAGGGTGGAAGAAAAGGGATCATGAAGGCAGAAAAGGGGGAGGGAGAGAGGGAGGGGCCGGGTGGGGGTGGGGGTGGATTCAGGTGTTCAGGAACAGCTGGTCTTAAAAATGAAAAAAGAAGAGGGAGTGGGTGGACGGAACGGAGGACAGAGAAATGGAGGAGATGAGTGGGAATGAGGCAGTGTATAAAAAGAGATTATTTTCTGTGAGACGTGCAGAATAACTGATGAGCTGTTCATAATGATTGACAAGATTGAAAAAAAGATGGGACAGCCATGTGCTCAGTTGGACAAGGCAGAGCACAATTCATTGTGTGTTCCGTGCAAACACACACATACACACACGGATAGAGGGGATGACAGACTGGCAAACACAGCAAGCTCACTGTCAGGGATCTGTGACATGCAATATCTTGCAAACACTGGACCCAGTACAGGCTCGCTCGCAATCACACACACGGCACAGCACTGTGTAACAGCTCAGCTCTGTCAGCAAACAATGCCTTCTGGTTCTTGTTAATCAAATCTTGCCATGAATTGAGTTAACAATATGAAAGCAATCTATATTATCTCAAAAAGGGGACATAATTGTGATCACTGCACTCTCTCCTTTCCTCATTTGGTATTGCTTGTACTGTTGTTGCCCCACGGCGGGCTGAGAAACAAGGAAGCTGGTGCTCGAAGCTTCACTGGTCCAATTTGAAAATGAGAATGAAAATAAACTGGATGCTGTGATCGTCTTGCCGTATTGCATACCTAAGCGTGGAGGTTCCTGAAGGTATGATATACAAAAATCAAGGCACACTGGATGACGAATGCACATAAAAAAAAACTCAATCAGAAAATCAAGCACACAACTCTGCCTCTTTGATTATTCATTGGAAAAGGGCTAATGGCATTAGACTAAAAAGTGCTTTGTTAACTGTGAAGGCACCTCAGACAATTACCCCAGCGTGTATTTGGGGTTATGATAGACATTCTATAGGCTTTGGCACCCTCTGCAGGATCTCAGAAGCACCGCCAAATTACATCAGCCAAGCGCTCTACTTGACTAGGGCTTTGTTTAACTTATTGTACAGGTGGATCTCCTCAGAAAAGTACAAGAAATGACTCACTCAGCCAAGATGAAACTTAAATTTAAGTTGACACATCTTAGAAGACACTTGTTTCAGCTTTAACCATAATCCTGTATGTATTATTAAGGTTTGTTTCATAAGAGAGGACACAAGGAGTAGAGAACGTCTCCTTTAAAAAGGCAACCATTCACTCACACCAGTTAAAGGCTTCATTTCTGGTGACAGTACCCCAAATACTTCAGTTTAGATATTTTATACCTCCCAGTCAGCTGTTAAGAAAAACAGTAAATGTAAATGTGTTTGTCCAGTAACATCCTCTATTTGGTTTAGGAACATGCTGTTTGCGCTTCATGTCTGTAGGTGGCACTGCGGCCCCGAATGAAATGGCTAAATCATTACATCACTCCTTACCAGCTATTTAACTGTCGCCAACTGTGTTGCTTATGGAAATGCAATCATGACTTCATTAACTCAACAATTTTCCCTGGTTGTCATGGTTTCATGATCAGTTTGAACAAACCAAATCTGATACATTAACAGTAGCAGGAACTAAAGATAACTATGAAGTGACTAGTGATTTGACATTACAGTGCAATGGCCACTGATGAAATTTTGCATTGGCTCACTAATACAACAGCTCCCTGGAAGCCTTTTCACAACTGTATAATGTAACTACACACTGTTATGAGCTTTGGCTGGTTAGAGGATGGGGATCCCAAGACAGTTTAACTAATAGTCACTTGCTGCCCCTTTGATGAAATGACATTTAAATCAAGCAGGCGGAAAGCAGCAAGGAATAGTTTCATGCAGCAGCTTGGGTCCCTCTTGTAAGCTAAACGTCTATTGTTCATACTTCACTGGAAAACAGCTTATCAGGTCAACCATTTTAACCCTAATTTGGCTGAACACGAACACCGATGAAAGAGTGAGCACTGCATTTCAAAGTACAAAATGAGACCACTAATGTCCTCTAGCTCATCTGCATTATTCTGACATGTGCAGGGGGGGGAAAAAAAAAAAGCACACAGCATTTGACATTGTCCAAAAAAAGATTTTATTAAACAGTTTTCTTGTTTGCAGCTGCAACCTGTGGAAAGAAAGAAAAAAACACCATGAGGCATATTAATAAGTCTCGCAGGAGATGAGGTGTTTTATCACCTCTGAAAATATTCTCTTACAATAAAGGAATAATCACTTGAAGCAAAAGGGGTTTAATGGTTTTAATGTGTTTCCATAGCTGCCGCAAATGACGAAATATTCAAACTCAATATAAATCACCATCAAATGACACTTCAATATTTATGGTTTATTATAAATTTCTCACCACATTAAGGCCCATAACAACATAGCGTATAAACAGAATGTCTAAGGGAGTAAGATGCTATCAAAATGCAATTTCATGGGGGCTTGAGAGTGAACACAGTTTGGAAGAGAGGCTATTTTCTGTGTTACAGTTGCTGCCAAAAACCCCATGAACAGTCGACTGACGGCACACACCAGAAAAATATCGCTTGCAGACAAAACATCATCAGTCTCAAACAAAGCTACAACACACGAGGGAGGTCCATGAGAAGGTAGTGGAGCCACAAAACATGGTTACTGCCAGTTTGTGCAGCAGGTAGGAGGGGCTGGGCCCAGGTCTGCTCATCTGCATACTGCTCATTAGCATGGGTAAACAACGGGAAAACTGGTGCCATACGGCAGACTTGCCAAGCATGAAATTCCCTCCTCATGTTTACCCCTTTTACCCTTGGATTATCACAACGCTGCTGCCTCTCTGATTTTTGACAAGGCCCAACTGTGATTTGTTTTTTGTTTTTTTATTGAAGGCAAACAAACAATTCCAGTAGTGTGCCACACAAAAAACAAAACACACTTGGCTGGCAGAGGGAAATTTGCCGAAGGACAAGTGCTTTAAAAAGCCTTTCATGCTGAAGTGACACTGGGACTGTGTACTCCCAACACAGACGAGGTGTCACATCAAAGCAGGGGGATGACAGTCCTGTGATCGCACACACTTATGGCATCAACCTGAGGGCCTCTGAACCTTACATTCAACGAGAGTGTATCACACACCAGGGGTTCCCCAACTTTTCCCAAAGGACCCCCTGATAAAATAAGCTTGTAACTGGGGCCCAACTTATGGATATCTGTAAAAACAGGACACCACTGTGGGAAAAATTAACTGTGTGGCAATGAATCAAAACTTTATGTATGTGGTCTCATACTTGCAAGTTTTATAGGCAAAATACAGAAAGTGTATAGCAAACAGTATCAGTGCAGATCCCACTAATCAGACTTCATATACCCATCAGCCACAACATTAAAACTACTGTCAAGTGAACTGAATTAACATCATCTCATTACAATACAATATTTGGCAGAAAACCTCGAGTCTTGTAACTAGTATGGATGCCAGTTGACACCCACCCAAACACCATTACAGACCAAGATAACCACCTAGCGGCGTGATATGCCTTGCCTCACCACAAAAACTGCTCAGGAATTGCTCACATTCCTCAACTTACAATCCTAGAGGGCATCTGTGGACCAGTCACTGGATGCTTGGTCTATAATGGTGTCCAGTGTTTCCCAACAGAACACTGCACTGTATTTAGATCATGTCGTTCAGTTTACCAGTCTGTGGTCCTAAAAGCCAAAGAACTCAAATTTATAAAGGCTACCCTAACCCAGAGTGGAACTACCTGCTACTAAACCATCTATTAGTGACTGAATTCTCTAAGTAGCTAATTGGGAGGGGGGAAAAAAAAACCCTGAGGAATGAATCAAGCAGGATCATCATTAATCACTCATTAATAAGTAGGCTACTTCTCTAGTAATCCCAAATGGAGGTCTATAAAATAATGTTAGATAGTGAACAATTAAAACAGACCGGGCTGTTAATATAGGATAAGTAATTACTTGTTCAAAACTATCTGTGAATCAAACTGACTAATTTTTAAGGGACTTTTTGTGTGCACCCCATTAGTGATACACAACACTGAGTTACAAAGTAGTTTCTCATTACCTCTTCATTGGCTTATAATCACTTAGCTATTTAGTGT
Organism: Naso thynnoides; assembly: GCA_029783665.1. NCBI lineage: Eukaryota > Metazoa > Chordata > Actinopteri > Acanthuriformes > Acanthuridae > Naso > Naso thynnoides. The sequence goes on along the minus strand of JAQLOL010000025.1, from coordinate 9,695,313 downwards.
CCCTTCAAGTAAGGTGGTGCATCATTCTGTGGTTTTACTGAGTACTTAATCATTTCTTTATTAATACCAGTCTGCACGTAACCAAGCTTCCATTTCCACAGACTAGGAAAGTGCACTGACAAAACTGGCACAGTTTCCTGAACACAAAATGCAAACAGAAGGAATAAAAAAATGACATTACTGTGGTGGTTGATGCTAAAAACAGTCTAACAAGCTGTAGACTTACAAGCTGAAAGGCTGTGGTGCATACTACAGATTGTTTCAGAAAGACAAGAGCACCAAATCTCATGCGTTTCTAAATGTGAATCCTTGCGTTACCTTGAAAGGTTCCAATGGTGGAAAAACTTGTTATCTAGCCTGCTCACCCACTCCTCAGTCAGAAGTTTACTGGTTATTACGTCAAAATCCAAGCACAACTTTCAAAGCCATCAAGAACAGCTAATCCAAACGCCTGTCTTCAAAACATTCCAGCACTTGCTCCTTCATTGTTCTATAAACAGCGTATGCGGCATAAGAGGGCAACAAGCGTTTGCCAAATTAGTCCAAAAGATTGCCACGACGATGATGATACAAGAACAAGATAAAAAGCCTTTTCAGCCGAGTGCTTTCTCTAAGTAGAGCGGTCACAGGCAATATTGAGCTGACACTTCACTGTCAGTGTAACAAAATTCTGTTTCATTCTATTTTATCTTTGACTCGCTTATATGCGACTTGTTTTTTTTATTATATATATTTTTTTTTTCTCTTTTTTTTTTGTGATGTCAACTGGTCCACATGCCTTTAAATGCCCCTTAGGGACAAATGAAGTTTTCTGAATTGAATTTTTAAATCATATTTTTAAATAATTCTTGATTAATACAAAACAGGGTTTCTTATGGCTGTATACATGTATATACTTGCCATTTTCATCCTACACAACAATTTAAAGATTTACATAAATATCTTCCATATAATTATTTACAAATTTACAATTCTAAAGCCCTTTTATGGTGGTAAGGTTTTTTGGAAAATTGACATGTCCAAGAAAAAAAATACACAAACATTTTATTTGCCTTACTCAAATCTGCAGCAAGTTTTGCCCACATTCGGGACATTTGCCCAATACCACCAACTAGTTTGTTTTCTTAACTGAAATATTGCTTGGTCCAAACTCAAACATCCCTGGCTACTGTCTTCTCATGAACGCCTGGTCAGCACAGCAAACTCAACACAGATGAGATGGGAGCACAGTGGCTCATGAGCTCCTTCCACCACCATCCCCCCAAAAAGCTGTGTTTTTATTTTAATTTTTTTTTAACAACTTGTCTTTTCAGTGCATGAACAAGCTGATCCAAAGCAGTATAGAATACTCAAAGAAAAAAAAATTTAAAAACATAAATAAGATGCATACTGGACATGTACAAAAACAACTCAGATAGTAGGATAAATCAAACAACCACTCAGACTTTTACTGAGTGCTGAAATTATCAAATTACTTTTGTTATGTCAACATCATAATTTCTCACCTGGCCTGCAATTCTATCCAGGTCTCTGGTTCCCTGGGCAGTTAGTCTGCGACCACTGTGAGAAATGAAGAAAGGCAGAATTTTAAAAAGTAAATGGAGGAGGAAAATAGAATACATAACTTGGTCAAAACTCAATAGGCACAAACGCTTAATTCTTCAATAACTACTTCTCAACGCTACATCAAACACAGTTTCAGTCACAGAAACATCAATACATTCAACACATCAATTCTCCGTCCTACACTCTGGCAGAAATCATTCACTAATAACCCTGAAACAAAGGCAACTCGGAATTTCATTTTCCTGCCCATTTGAACAGAAAAACCAATGCAATCATTCACACACAACATGCAAGCGTCAGAAACTAACGAAGGAGTGTATTTTACATCATGGTTCTACAATGATGAAAAAGCAGGATGACTGCTTGTATATTGCAAGAATGGGTGACAACAAAAACATTCCACATACGAAGTAATACATGCATGTATAAAGACAACGCACACAAACACACACACACACACAAAAGGCCATTTCAGAGAAAACGTGGTGTGTGCTGTGCTTGAGATAAATTGTGTTTAACTTGGGAGCACGGACAGTAAGAGCTGCCATCGCCCTTTTGCTCAGCTCGACAGCATGCAGATGCGCTCTCATACAGTGGAACATATAGACAATAAATGGTTTTGACAGAAGGGGCAGAGTTTGTAAATCCCGAAATGGCCTAAACTCAATTCTCAGATTACTTTCAACTGTGTGTTTTATTAAGACTTAAATTGGTACTCAAAAAGGACACCTTCATGGACAACTTTATAGCTTTAAAATGTACAATCGTACCTAGTAGCTGCATTCAATAAACACACATACCCGTTGGGATCCTTCTCAACCATCTTGAGTAACTCAAGGGCCTGAAGCACCTTACGGGCCACATTCTTGGATCCTACACTGTAGTGAGAAGGGCACACGCCGTTCCGCTTGCGACTTCCATAGATTTTGGTCATGGAACCAACACCAGCACCTCCACGAAGATACAGGTGGCGGACTGTGGATGCTGCAGGAGCAGAATAGACGAGGGTGCTATTTTACAGCATCAGTAGCCAAGAGTGGAAAGACTCTTCTTCAACATAGCAAAGTTAAGATGTTTAATGAGCTTGTGGACATTAAGGAATAAACAGGGAAAGGAAGGAGTAATGGGGTTGCTAATATAATAATAAAATAACAAGAACCTGATGAAATCAAAAAGCAATACCTTGTGCATTATCACCCAGCAATGATTTTCACCCTACTTTTATGCTATGGCATTTTAATATTCCATTTTGGTTATAAAATTTCTGGTGAGAGCACAGATAAAAAATTAGCCCAAGTTCCTACGCTACTTTGAGGCAACATATTTCGGGCATCAAATCACAACGGGTTTTTGGCAGGCATCTAAGCAGCCAAGTAAGTCAATGCTGCATTTTAGACCACAAACTTTATACACACACCTTCACTTATGGGGTGATTTTTTTTTTCTTAAGCACTTTTCTAGTATTTAGAGACACCAAGATCAGCCATAACCCTAAATAAACCTAAATGTTTGGACTTACCTGCTCTGATGTAGAACCAGTTCTCATCACTGGGGGCCAGCTCCTTGTGCTTGCCGAGCTTCACAAGGTCCACCCAGTCAGGCACCTTAAGCTTTCCTGACCTGGGGACAGGAGAGGCGGTGTCAGAATGAACTGAGCCACAGGTTTGACATATACAGCAGAGATATGAGATTGGTTTACAACAGGTACATTTTAGATACACAAGTGCAGGAGAGTCACTACATATATTTACTTTTGTCACAAGCAACTTAGAATAAGCGCATTCAATCATGTGAATATGGTCTAGAAAAGAAACTTCAAATATGCTGACCCGCTAGAAACAAAATGGTTCTGTTCCTGAAGCTACACTGATTTTATTATTTCTCATGGATTGCACAGTTTACTGTAACACCAAGAATAAAATGTTTGGATAAACAAGCAATACACTTACTTCTTCAGGAAGGCAGCCAGGGCACGGACAAACTCCTGCTGGTTGACGTCTTTCACTGTGACACCCGGCATCTTAACATAGACCACATGACATTACAATAATGAACTATTAATACATTTAATACAGACTGAGTACGCTGTTATGAAATACCACTCTTCCACATCGTTTCAAGTAAAGCTGGTCACAGTTTGATCGTAACATTAACGTTATTTAAGACACGAGTGCGGATTTATGATATGGACATCAATTAATAAACGCTAACATAACCGATCACCATCCTCCTCTTAACTCATGCTGTAACTGTTCTATAAACAGTTTAACTTCGTTATATCAACAGCACATCGACAATTTTAATCTGACTATGGGGTCTCGGTTACACGCTTTTAACCGGCATTAGCGGCAGTTGTAGCAGGAGTACGTAAAACGCTAAACGGTAACGAGCATGCTAACACGTCAGACTCGTCTCAGCGAGCCAGATTTCCTCGTGAAATCTAACCATTTAGAAACAAATTGTTATCTGACATTGCAGTAAATTCTGCTCCGTACACACATCAGCGTAACACTTAAGCAACACATGGAAAGTTTAGTCGGAGCTAGCTTGCTAACTAGCAGGCCTCGCGAGACAGCATGGGGGCAGCCATTGCTAACAGACTATAGTATGAGCGCAACATTCAAGTAAAATCTTTCAAAAAACAAAGCAACGCGTAAAACAACAATACTCAAAGCTCAATCACTTCGGCAGCCTACACTTCACATCCCACCCGGCCACGTTTTGAAGGCAAATAACAAAAAACTTGATGCAATTTAGTGTCATACAACCGAAGACACAAAATAGCGCTTTACCTTGCTTGTGGACAGCAAAGGGAAGAGGGTGTTACGGGGTTTCCAACTCGAGTTAAAACGGGCAAATCTCGTTCCATTACGCGAGACTGTAACGTTTTTGTTTTTTTTTCCCCACCGACGCCTGTCATCACCGACCACGTTATTTTATTTATTTATTTAACGTCGGAAGCTTTACAAATAACAGATTTAGTAAAAGTCTTTTTAGTTTCCGGAGTTAAGCTGAAATCAAGCTTTTGCTGTGTTATTACCCCAAACAATTACATTTAAGCCGAGATTAGTAAACAGGCCTGTCAGAACCAGAGAAACACATAGTAGGATTTAGGCTATTAAGATGCCACATAGGGCACACAGAGAAAATAGGCTACACTTATTTCATTAGTGGTTTATTGAGGTCCTACTTGAATAAATTAATCTGTCCTGTCCTGTCCTTGTGGTCCAGAGTTTCATGATTTACCAAAAGTTATGTAACTATATAAGGCAAAAATGACCTTGCTGAATTTTTGATTTGGATTGTGGGTGAATTTATGTTAAATGGAGCCTGTTCGATTGGGCTCAGTGTGCCCCTGCCTGGAGCTTTGCCCTTTTGGCAGACAGCAGGAGAATGATTTGTATAAACATTGATATGCTTGGGTGCTTTTTGGGAAATAGGCACATTTTCCGGCCCATGACTGTCAGCCCTACAGTTCAGTGAAGGTCATTTGTATGTAATAACTGAAGTAAACATTTTGAGCACACAAAAGTCAGTTTCAACCAATTTTTCATGGATGAGCTCCAGCCTTTTTTTGTTGGTTGTTAAGAGACAGTATGCAAACTACACTGGCTGGAGAATCTTGGGCTATGTATTATTGCATGAACTGGCCAGGATCATAAAAAAAAAAAAAAAAACATGGGTAATTTAAGGAAAAAAAGAAAAAAAATCTGGCAATTTAGTTTTGGCTGGTGCTGTCTGCTTATTTAATTTCATGGAACGATGCCTTTAGATAAGGCTACGCAAAACGCTTGTGACACCTCTTCTCATCTTTATCACTTTAAACACATGCCCACCATCAAAAAGCACATTGACTTTGAAGTGAAGAGATACCTATAATTTTCTTTTTTTTCTGTCTTTTTTTGTGTCTCTTTCAAATTAAGATGAAATTAAAGGAATCAAAGAAAAGCTTGGTGATCTGTTTTTGCTGTAAGGACAAAATTTTAACCCTATGTGTATGCATTAATGTCAATGCCAGTATGTGCATGTGTGTGTGCACCTTATTTACACATCTCCTTGGCTGACCAGGGTAGTGTTGCCCTTTACACATTTCAGACGGAAAGGGCAGCCGTGCTCCAACATTGACACAATTGATATGTTTGCAGAGATAGGAGAGAGACAGAAGGCAGGTGGATAAGCAGAGGTTTATGAATTAGGTTTACACTCTGTCAGTGGGGGCAGACAGTTTAGAGTGAGAGGTTAGACGCAGAGATAGAGATCCTGGAGGGAAATAAAAAAGCAGGAAAGTCATACAGAGGATAGATTATAGAGCTTTGTATCTTTCTCATCGCAGGGCTTCACAACAGGTAACTGTACCTTTTTCCCCTGATTTACTTATTTGACATTCTATCGACATCCAGGCACCACTGATCTCTGGAAAGCTGTGTTGTAGTTGAAAGGTTTGGCCCTATAGCTTCAATGTTGTTTCAAAGGGCTTAATTGATTAATTAAGGCAATTTATTGCACTGGGAGTGAACTGCTACCAATTTGAATTGAAATCTCACACAAGGTGGATTAAACTTTATTAATTACTTCAGAAAATCAATTTTGCTGAGGCTCTTCAAGTGGTGAGACAGGAGACAACTGTGTAAAGTGATTATGAAGTGGTATAAAGAGGTTATTTCCGCGAGTCGTGATTATTATGGAAAAGTGACGCTAACACCAAGTGTTCTGAAAAGGTCAAACTAATTATGTGGAATGGACAGGTGTCATATTGCTGCAGTAAATCTGCTGTTCCAATATTCATCTGCTCCACTTTATGCGAGACTATTGTTTGAAAATGCACCAGAATTGGCTGCCAATCATCTTTGAATGCATTTTTGCTGGAGATGACTCATCGGGGGTAGGGCGCTCTTGTGTGATGGAGTGTCATTGCTCGTGTATTTACGCATAAATGTCTAGGCCTATTTGTGTTTCATAGAGAGTGTGCAAATGATGCATGGTGGGCTGCAGGACTAGAGAGGCAGAACACAGACGAGAAAAAGAGGCGAGAAGAGAGTGTTAACAGTGTGTTGCCACCCGGCTTGGTGCTTGTTGCTCCATGTTTGCATGTTGCTCACATCCTCAGTGGAGAAGTTCTGTCAAGTTTGGTCTGGCCTGACCTTTTCACTCTCCAGGCACGTTTACAGCTCTCCAATACCTATCAAAATATCTGCTCTCTTGCTGCCTGTCTCTCTGCCCCTGGCCCAAACATGCATCACCTTCTATCCTTTCACATCTGTACTTTCTCCCTCTCTTACTGACCGTTTTTATTATTCTGACCTACACCCTTATGCTTAACCTCAGCATTTCCTTAAGCCTTTGTCATTCAGTTCTCATTTGTATTCCCTTTATTGTTTGTCTTTCCTTGTGTTCTGTATTCTATGATCATTCCCTTTAACAATGCAAGTCAATGCCGCAGGGGTAGTCTTTGCCAAAAAGAGCCACGTGGGAATGCTGGGCAGTGGTGGAAACTTGAGTGGGAGTGAAAGAGACTGTATTTGCATGAACATCAATATATTTTTCTTTGGTTCTGGCTCTTTCACATCATCAAAAATATTCAACTATTGTTCTGTTTCTCTGTTTTCTTTTCTTTTTTTAATTTTTAAAAATTTTTTATCTCCTCAGACATGGAGTTCATGTGGTTGCACTCTCTGTGCCAGTGCATCATATCTGTATCTGTAATTGTGGTGAGTGTGAGGCTGTGCATCGCAGTCAGTAGCAACACTGCAGTGGCAGACATCCAGGAGAGAACCCAGTTTGCAATGACCCAACCAGGGAGCGTGTCACGCTGTCTGCGGCTGTGCCTGGGTTGGGTTGGAGCTGTAGGGAGTGCAATCGCCATTCCTGTGACTGTGGTGCTCAACTTGCGGACCCTCCAATGTCTGTACACCTGCATAACCTTGGTGTGTTTCCCAATCCTGCTCAGGCAGTTTACCATGTTCCTGTTAATGCTGCTAACACTGGACGCCCACCTGTTAATTCACTTGGCCGACAGGTGAGTCTCAGAGGCAGACGAAGAAGTAAAAAAACCCTAAATGTGAATTAAATTAAATTAAAAAAGCATCTGACAGATAATAACATGGCAAAAGTAAATACCAATAATAAAGCTTACATAAGACAGTTTTCTCTGAGATACAATTTAAAATAACTTGAAATCTGGTGTGTGTGGGAGAACATGAATATGTGGGTGGCAAGAGTCAAAAACACTTTCAAGTATGCTTTCAGCACTAAAGGCAGAAAATCAATAATAAGAAGAAAAAAGTGGCAAGTATGTCAAGATGCACAATTGTAAGGCACTATCAAACCAGGCTGTCCATCGCTTACAGGCTGTTTTTAGGAAAAACTGCATAGAAGAGACAGTGTGAGTAGACATCAGTAGGTTCTGGAGCTCTCAGATTTATGAGAGACATTGACCTTTGAATTGAGCCTTTCAGTGGCAGAGTCAGTATTATATATATTATATATTATTTTTTAAAATATGGGTCCTCTATTGCTACTCACCCGCAAGTTAACCGTTTGGTGTTAGTATGTTGATTCCTGGTTCAAGTTCAGTTTCACATACACTTAAAGAAGGCTACACATTCAAATGCAATGAAATTCATGGGCCCTGGCTCTAAGGGAGAGAGAAGCTAGTGTGTCAACATTGGTTGGCACCATGTTTAACCTGTAAGATGGGGTTGTACTGCACCTCATTTGGATATTTTCAAAAGCAGCTCACTCTCATCCAATATATTTCAGCTGTCAGAGCAAACCTCTTCCTAAAGGCAATATCAGTTTTGAAATGAAAATGCCCCTTTCCTGATAAGAATAAGTTGAGGCATTTTATGGCAATGTAGGACTGTACAAACTTTATAACAACTTGAGTTACTTCTTTCTCATGTTTTGGTTATTTGAGTGCAGTTTAAACATAAAACTTATAAAAATATGTCCCAATCCACACGTTTGTGATTGCTAGGTACTCTTTGGTGATAACCCGTCAGCGAGCTCTGTGTGTGGTTCTGCTGTGCTGGGTGGGCTCTGTCCTCTCCTCCTTCGGCCAGTTCATCGGCTCGAGTGTCCCCGACTTCTGGAAAAAGAGTAATGTGGGCACAACTGGCCTCGGGCTGCATGACAACTGGACAACCTCTCTACCCCATCTTACCACTTCCCCACCCTCTAAGTACCATCAAGATCGAGAGGTCATTGCAAAGAACCTTCCATACGGGGGCTTTCTGTCGAAGTTTTATGTGGAACACTCTCGCAACTACACCTATGCACAGATTCACAGCAGCCACTGGGTTGTGTGCGCACATGACACTGTTCTCAGTCCCCAGTTCCTATTCTATGTTCATGCTGTGATGGCATTCATGCTCCCTTTGCTTTGCCTACTGGCTATTTACCTTGATCTGCTATGCATCATGCCCAGGAAGACTTCTTTTGGTCACGCAGACCCCCCTAAACATGACTCCTTCCTGGTGCGTTCCCTGCCTCTGTCCCTCTTCCTTTTAGTTCTGCTGTGCCTGCCAATACACATTATCCATGCTCTCTGCCTTTTCAGCCCCAGTACGAAACTTCCTGCCTGGGCTCACCCATTTGCCATGGACCTCATCCAGCTGTACAGCCTTGTGCCTCCTATCCTCTTTACTCCTACTAAGAAAAAACGAGAGGGGGGACAACAGGCGTCCTTTCCTCTTTCTGTTTCCCATTTTCCACCTGCAGTAGCCCAGTCAGGAGGAAAATGTGTCCGCATGGCCCTGCGTGAGGCAGTGCAAGCAGCTCAGTGGTCTTCAGCCAAACACTCCATTAAAGCCAAAGTGTGCCCAGAAGTGTGAATTACTGACAAAATGGAGGACATTTTGTTTTTAAAATAAACACTTGTCATCATCATTGGGTATTAAATGATTTAAATAAAAATGTTTCCCTCCATGTTTTGTATAAGACTAAAGAAAAATAAACATTGCAAATTCTTGTTTGTTTTTGGCTCCTTATTTAATCAGCAACTTTGTGTGCAGACGTTACGTTGAGTAACCTGCAAATGAAAAGGGCACTTAATTATCAGGTCCCGCACCAAATGTCAGGGAGAAAATTAAGTCTCGAGATGATCCTGATCACAGATGTCTGTTTTCTTTGACTGCTCCTCCTATGGGTCTTATTCTAAGCCTGCTCTAAGTCTCTGCTAAGCCCGCCACCAGTAATGTAGATATATGAGTGGCAGTGTTTAATTATTAAACATTCAGTTATAGGGGTCCGGAAAGGAAGCAGCAATGTACGAGAAACATCATTAATCTGGTTATGCCACGATCTCCATGGCTGTTTTGATTGAACTCGTAAACTTACAATTTGATCGTCTTCTTGCAAGAAAAAGGGTCTTGCTCACTCTAACTGAATTGTTCACCTCGATCTTCATGTAGCAGGCATGACCGTCAACATGTTTTCTTTTCTTTTCTTTTCTCCATTTCTTCTTCTCTGGCTTTAGGTTTCTTGTCTGCTCTTTTTGCCCTCATTCGCCAGCTCCTTCTACAGACCTTGAGTCAATTTTGCACTTATTTTTCCTTCTCTTATATCTTTTTCCACTTAACATTTCCTCTATTTGCACTCAAAAAAATACACAGTAGGTCTTCTATCACTACAGAAAAATAGAATCCCTCACTAGAACACATTATTGATAGAGAAAGGGGAAAAAAATTCCCCTGCGTCCCTGGTGCAGCTGCCTATTCAGTTCGTCTTCTGCCTCTCTGCTGTCTGATTATGCTCGGTCTCACTGCACTCAGGCACCTCAATCAATGCCTCATGTTGCCACTGTGTACACACCTCCTTGCCTCGCTTGGGTCACACTGCCAAGACCAGTGAACAGAAGCTGCACTCGCCATCCTAGGGTCATTATGGTTGGCTTTACAGATGGATAAAACTGTGTCTAATCCACCATGTAGCCAGAAATACCACCAGAAATATAAAGAGTTTGTGCTTAGATGGACTGTGATATCTACTGCAACTCGTAGAAGTGAAATATGACTGTCATAAATGGGCCATAAACGTAAAATCCTCTGATGTGAACCAGTTTCAGGATGATAATCGTTGAAACTTGTGTCAGGGACAAGCTGTGTGAGTTATTCATAGACTCCTTGCTGTCATTATGGACCAGATTGCATTCACTGCATGTCATAAACTCAGGGAGGGAAACTATCGACTGTTTTCTGGCTTGTCCTGTCCTCATTTTTGCTAATGACTATTGATTTGATAATCACCTTCTATGATCACAGTGGTTGTCTGATTGTCATCAGGACTATCAGCTGAATTGTATCGCTGTTATGGTCGGATAATGGCCGGTTTCCCAGGACGCACCATAACAAGATTTAACAGCATTAGCAGTGTTGGGTAGTTAAAAAAACCCCAAACAAATAAATAAATAAAACAACCTTTAATTTGTATTTAGTAGGCCTCAATGACTACTTCAAAGTAATATGACCCAATGCTGAACATTCAAGAGCAATTTCTGTGAATCTGAATGTCATTAAAATCTTTCTTTGTGAAAAACCTGCAAAATAGTAATCTTGACCTAAAAAGTTTAGTTTTTAGTTGAGGTTTCTTTTACTGAACCATGAGC
>JAQLOL010000025.1:9652600-9676744 GCA_029783665.1 Naso thynnoides | reverse complement strand
GAGAATAGGATTAGACAACCACCTGGATCCCTGATCTTTCTTTCTTTCTTTCTCTCACACTCTTTCTCTCTCTGTGTACGTGTGTGTGTGCATGCAGATAAAAAATGTGTGTGTAGCATCTCCACAGCCGCCTCAGGAGGTCCGTGTCAGTCAGTTAAAGGCTGGGTGTGTTGCCAGTACCTTAAACTCTTAATGCAGATTCATCAACTGTACCTACCAAACACCAAGAGAGCCACCTCAGACCATGCACTCAAACACACACACACCCACCCACACACAAACACACACACACACACACACACACACACACACACACACAAATGCTGACTGGGCATTCTGAGTGTGTATGGGGAGCATCAAGCAGCCAGTGATAAGAAAGAGGGAGAGAGTGGGCAGTTGAGCACGGCGCACATCCAAGCGTCCACAGGCACGTACACTGATGTACATGCAGGGCAAAGGAAGGTTGCAGATGGAAAGAGGGTGTGTGTGTCTCTGCGTATGTGTGTGTATGTTGGTGTGGGCCACCTGAGAGTCATCAAACGAACTAGGGACACCAAAAGAGAGCAGGGAAGGACGGAGAAAGAAATAGAGAGCAGTGGCGACAGTGAGTGTGTTACCTCTCGGGTCCGGGGCGAGGCTGGGTGTGAGGAGGGTTGGGGTAGCAGGAGGATGGGAGGTGATTGGTTGGGTGGTAGGAGTGGGAGGGACCGTGGTAGTGACTGACACATTATCTACAGACAGACAGGGAATGGGACACACACACACACATACACAAATGCTATTATCTACAACATGCAGTGACATTTCAACAAAGGCGTTGGAGAGTTTTACAACACACTTACTACTGCCCATAAAACATAACACATGCTTTATTATTGTTGAATATTAACTGAGCTTATTGGCTGCTCTTCCACTGCATCCTGCAACGGAAGAACAACCTCATCTCTTCCAATGAGCTGAGAAGGAGGAAAAAGATGTCAAATACGAAAGCAGGAGGACTGGCTTATTTTAAACATGCTGATCAGCAACTGGGGCTGATTCCAATTTGATACCAGAGACAATGTTAGCAATTACTTTCCTAACAAGAACAAATGTTATATCCCCTGTCAGGCCTCTGTGCAAGTGCAGGTGGTTTAAGAAGAGGTTTACAATAGGAAAAACATGCTTTTAAAGCAGAGCCTGGAGAGATTTACACCTGGCAGATTGACATTCATCGACGGGGCAATTGGAATATATAGGAAGAGATTCTCTATCAACGACACATTTTCTATGGTACAATTGCAGGAGAGACAGAGACATTGTCTGTGACAGATGCATTCCCAATGGAACGGTGCCATGCAGGGACTGTCTCATTCAATGGCGAACAATAGCTTGGATCTTGACACATTCTCCGAATCAATGGCTGAGACACAATGGTAGAGGGGAGGTAGAAAAAGACAAGTTCATATTGCTGCTAAAGACAAAAATAATGGCTGACACGAGCTAAAAGGGAGATGGAAGAGTGGCTGTGAATGTGTGTGTCTGTGTGTGTGCGCATCAGCACTTTGAGAGAGAGTAACATGCCACTTCATCAAACAATGTGTCTATAAAACCGCAACAGGGGAGTCTCGGGACACACACACACGCGTGCACGCACACACATACATGTGTAGAGGCTTTTGCACACGATACGAAGACCACGTGTTCATGCACACTAACTCACAATGCATAATTGGCAATGCACACTTACATGCAATACACCCACAAAGGTGAGGAGAAACTTCACCACACACACACACACATACACACACGCACACACACACACACACACACTGCCCTTTTTGCTCAGGAGTAATTTATTGGTAAGTATTCCTCTGTCTCTTCTCTCCCTTTCTCCCTCTGGCCCTGAGATCATCAATCTCTTTTTGCACTCTTCTTATGTCAGCACTATACCTCCCCCGNNNCCGACCTGTTTTTTTTCTTTCTTTCTTCAAGCCCAACACGGACTTGTTCTCTGTAAAGAAATGAACGTGATGTGTGGTGTATTTAAAGAAAAATGGATGAGCAGAGTTTTTTGTGACGTAAAGTGAGAGAGAAAGGAAATGAAAGCTTAAAGATAAATTACCCTACAATTATCTATTCGTGTGTCTGTTACTGCTTTCCTGTGCCAGTGCATATATGTTGCAGGCGTGTGTGGATTTATGTATGTGTGCATGTGGCTGTCACTTCAGCCTGAGGATTAATGGCTGGGGTGGCTGCACTAATTAACTGGACCCTAATGAATTTCTCTTGACTATCAAGAATGACCTAAAAACGTTCTTCCTCACTATTCCAAACTTTTTATCTTTCCTACCAACATCTCTCACTTCTTTTGCCTTATTGATCCCTCTTTCCCTCATATGCACCTCTCTTAACTCCTCCCTCCTTCATTTTCCTTAATTCGGCTGCGTCACTGGTTTCATTCCTTGGTGACTACATTTCTTCATTCCTCTCTTCAACTTAATTAAGAAAAATGCCATACAGCTGTCGTTATCTTGGCTGATAGGTCCCCCCCCCCCACACACACACATCATATTGTTATTCATTAACACCATATGACTGCCAATCAGGCACACAGCCCATGTTATTTCCAGGGATGGATGTGGCGCCACTTGCGATAATGACGTTGCTCCTCGTATCTCCTTCTCACAGAAGTGTGCCTGAGGATACCGTGGCACCATTTTGGAGAGGCCCTGTTATTTTTTCATGTTCAGTGTTTCTGATTATAAGGGCTTTGCCCAGAGCAGTGGTTGCTTCAGCTGTCAGTCAACGCGCTTAACGTTGGATATTGGTCAGAGGGCCACTGCTCAGGCTCAAACTGGACTCTAATATCAATGCACGTACGTTGTTGCATGTGGAGGAAAACAGCACTGAAGACTTTTTTTTTGTTGTTTTCAGTCTAAATTGACTCTGCATTATCTCTGTCTGGCTTTCTCTGCCACTTGCCTGCAACCTTTTGCACTTTTATTCCAATTCTGTATTTTTTGAAAGTCTCACTTCATTAAATTGAAGTCTGTGTTTTTCACTCCAATTAAGCTGACGGCTCATTACGACAGTCGAGGAGACACAGACTAATCCCTGGTCACCTAGCATCCCCGGCTATTTATCCATCCTTTCATCACTCCCCTCTTCTTTTCATGAATCTTTCTATAAAACCTTTCGTCTCTCGATACATCCCCCTTAATGACTTCCGCATTATTTAACAGAAATTGACACACAGTCACCTCTCTCACACATGCATATAAGTGTCTTACATGCATGCAAACTAACAATTCTGACCTCCCAATCACCACGTCACCCACTCTCTTGCGTTCTCCCTCCACCTCCTACACTCTCTCATGCAATTCAATTCTAATGGGTTTTATTGGCTTGGCGATTCATCTGAGTGCAGCAGCTCAGTTCAATTACATAAGGGAGCCCTCCAGGCTTTCAGCAGACAATCTGCAATGTTCTCCTCCCAATCACATGCGCACACATTCATGGGTACCTTTACACATACACACGCATAAAAAAATCCAATTTCTCCTCAACAATGGAGATATAAAGATACAACCAGCAGAGACTGCATCATTTACACATTCTGTATACTTTCTATGTGTGTGTGTGTGTCTGTGTTTAAAGTGTATGAAATTGCATGATTGCGTGTGCTTTGCTTTGTGATTTATTAAACACTTTCTCACATTCATTGCCTATCATTAGTGACTCTCTGAAAGTTGTCGAAACTTAATTTCCTCGTATTAAGTGGTGCCCACGCCTACATGCACACAAATGAGAAATATCTAACTCTCTCTGAATCGTAAACACATCAAAACATACTCAAACTCACGCACGCACAGAGAGTCAGAATTGCATCTACACACAAGTGTGACCAGTCAAATAGGGCTCAGCTTCAATGCATCACGTCTTTGCTCCGGCTCAGCCTCCCTGGAGAGTTTCCTCCCTCTCTCTCTCTCTGTTCTCCTTTGCCAGCATCGAGCCCGTCTCCCTTCATAAAGTGGCAGCGCCTCAAGCACCTGCGACAAATTGGCAGCCACTTTTGCCTGAGTGTGTACCCAGCGTACAGACCCTGATGGCAGATAACTGGCTGACACGAGAAAGCACCAGTTCTCTATCTGCACCTGCAACGAAATGGTTTCTTTTCTGCTGACTCATCCTTTACAAAACACATCCTCCAATGCTCCTTCGTCCCCTAAGCACATGCTGGGATTCCCTCTGGGAAAGCTGGGAGCAACTGAACTGACACTCCGTGTATCTGACAGGCTGTGGCACAAAATGTGACCTGCGTCGACCTCCACCTTCCTTCTTCTCTCCATCACTTCCTCCTAACATCCTTCCTTCCGTCCATCCCCTCCCCTCACACAGTTACACTCACTTCTCTCGTTGCCATATTCTCTGACACCTGGTCCTTCTTTGAGTGAGAGACTGAACTGCAGCTGAACTAGGAATGGAGGGCAAACTGGGGGCTAGGTGAAAAGCAGTTGAGAGGGAGAGTGAAGTGGAGAGAGGAAGTGGACATGCAGTGTAAAAGAGGTGAGAACAGCAGGCCGAGTAAATGCAAGGAAGGATGTCAAGGAAAGAACAGGGAGGAGGAGAGAAAAAAGGAAACAGAGAGGAGAATAAGGCAAGAGAATTGATAAAGAAAGAGATGGAAAGTTTGAATTAGCTCTTAGTGAAATAAGAAATATGCCTACAGAAGAGGAGTGAGAGTCTGAGACTTTATGGGTTTTTTTTTTCTATTTCTTTAGGAATAAGAAAAGAGCTTGTTATAAAATGAGATATTCACTATCTGAAAACAAAGAAAAAAGAAAACACCTACTCAAGCAATGTGGGTGTTAGAAAAAAGCACACTGTGATAAGTGTTATAGTTATGATTCATCTTAGCATATTCTGCAGAGTGGAATCATATTTATTTTCAATATCGACTGGTGAACTTTGTATTAATCATCAGATTGTAGCTTTTTATTAACAACATATTAAGACACGCTGCTTCATAAAACATTTACAAAGAGGCACATATCACTGGAGACATTACGGACTGAATGGAAGGAGTTCATTTGACATTTCTTGAGAAAGAATTAACACCACTTTAGCCAGACTATTAGTTTGGAAACGCAGGCAAATCAGGAGTGACTTTCGGCCGTCTGCAGATTAACATGATGGCTGAATCAACAACTCTGAGCTCTTTAAGATAAGGTTTGAAACAATCTGCCCAGTGGGCGAGTACATATTTTTTGAAGTACAGCAAACCACCACTGATGTGGGGCTATGGGAGGATTTAAGAAGCTGATTGCTGGAAATCCGCGGTGCAGAGCAGAGGAGCTGCAGCTTGGCTTATATTGGTTATGTGGATTTCTGGTCTTTTACGGATTTTGGTTGAGGCAAGATTCCTTACTTTCCTTCCTTTAAATGTACACTTTTTACACAATATGAGAGGGTAATAAAAAAGGTCTCACAAGTTAAATGAATGACCAGCACAGCCCAAAAAGAAGATAAATGTTGAAATGTAGGACAGAAGAAGTAGGATGGACATAAACAAATGACAAAGACAGCTTAAACATGGTGAGGGAGGAAGCTAAAGATGAGGGAAGAAGAGAACAATTTTCTACAGAGGTGGCAAAGCACATCAAAGATCAACATGTCTAACCTTCCAGGATGGAGAACAAGAGACAGAGAGAGGGAGGGAAGTGGGTGGGGATGTCACCTTTCATCTTGCCACTGTTGCCTCCCTTGAAGCTTGTGGAAAGCTGCCATTATGTGTGCTGTTTGATGCGAGACATGCTTGTTCAAGAGTGTGCGATAGTCGATTGTGATTGTGCATGAGTGTGACGAAGAAAGAGAGTGTAAGTGGGATGGATGGATGAGGGGGCACCAACCAAAAGCCACCTAAAAATGTTATATAACACATTGTGTCTCTATTCCCTCCATCCGTTCCTCAGCTTCTGATCTCCAAATCAGGTGCTCAGGTGCAATGACAGAAGCAGCCAGCAGGGAGGGGGCGTGGATCAAAAGGGCAAACCTGCTGAGTGACAGTAGTTTGCATGTAAATTAGGCCAAACCACAAATGTATGGGATGTTAAACCACAGAAGCCCCTAATAATGAGCTAGTTTTGTGATTCAGCTTTGCTGCTGTCCCATTAAAAAAATCTCACTATTCCAAATTTGTCTTTCTGACTGCAAGTTTACTCCATTGCGATGTGTGAGAATTGCACTTCATTAAAATGCATCAAAACCTTGTTTTCAAATGTACTTCAAACTCAGAGAGAAAGTTGGCCAATTTGTCACATTTTCCAGAAAAATAACTTTACGGTGACACAAGATGTTCATGT
Source organism: Naso thynnoides (assembly GCA_029783665.1). Lineage (NCBI taxonomy): Eukaryota > Metazoa > Chordata > Actinopteri > Acanthuriformes > Acanthuridae > Naso > Naso thynnoides. The sequence continues at coordinate 9,670,400 of JAQLOL010000025.1, read as the reverse complement.
AATGTTGCAAGCTTCCTCTGTCATCCTCTTCGAGCCGCTGCACGCAGCTTATCTGGGTCAACCTTCATGAAGAATTTAGCAACCAACAGTGAATCTAGGTGCAACATCTTGGAAAACTTGTAAAACCTGACAACAAAAGCCCCTTACCCACATTCCCCTTCTTCCCCTCTGAAACCTTTGCTCAAGCAACAAACAAAGTTGACTCGCCTGAATTTTAAATGCAACAGATGCTCCTCTATTGTTTTTTGCCAAATGTCACCATGTAAAATTCAGAGACACAACAGATTCAGCGTTGCATTAATACTCTGCATTGTTCTGTCATGTTTCTAACCTACATGCCCGCTCACATTGAGAAATTCATTTTGTCGTCCCAACATATCAAATCTTTATTTATTGCACTAGAAGATGTAAGCTGCTCTCAATTCCTTGAAGACAGCCTTGGGTCACAGGGGACATGATAAATTGGTTCTTTACAAGATACAGCTTGAATAATGATGCTGGTGACTAGTATCTGCACACGGTAGCCTACGTCTTCTTGTGGAATCAATATCCCTGTTGAATCAGACAGGAGCTTTAGCTGAGTTTCCTGCTGTGTACTGAATCAGGAAAACAAATAAAACTGAGAGACAGAGACAAGCTTCGAGATTTAATGGGTCTGTTGCCCAGTGCCAGAGCAGCCCAACTCCAAAGACACTGCAAAGATGAAAGGATCAATAAAAAATTTAAGATTTCCAAATAAATAAATAAAAAATCTATATAACATGAAATTATTTACAACAGTTAATAACTGCCTGGCATACTTAGACTGGAAAAGAAAATAATTGAAAAAGAAAAATCAATGGGGCAAACTCTTTCACTCTAAGAAAACTTGCACCAAATAATTAAGGGTTAGTCACACTAACTCACTCACCATAAACGAGTAGAGTGTAGTGATCAGCAGCACGTCCGTAGTTGTTCTGGGCCTGGCACAGGTACGTCCCGTTGTGTGATTGGCTGAGACGCGAAATCTGAAAGGTGGGGCCAGAAATCTCTGCCCTCTCAGGTAAGGTGTCGTTAATTTTGGACCACTGAATGTTCCTGGGCCTGAGGGAAGGAGAGGAGGAGAGGTTCAAAGGTGCTGATGAGACATGTATATTTACTGACAGGTAAAAATGAATTTTTTTGATGAGTAATTAGTTGTTTAAGTCATTTATCAAAAGAAAAAGGTCAGACATTTCAGTGCCAGCCTCTAAAATGTGAGGGTTTATTGCCTCTAATAACTTTACATAAAATTAAACTGAACATCTTTGAGTAGTATATGTAGGAAATAGTAATGTGAATTTTTTTAAAGTATACATTTTTAACATTTCATGGCGTTGAGTTAATATATTGAAAAAAGTTATTAGTTTGAGCCATAAGATTTAAAACTTTTTCTTCAAAAACTTGACAAGTAGTCAACTTAACATAGCACACACACTCATACACACAAATATCCAATTTTGACATTTAAAAAATGCTGCAACAGTAGGATGGTTACCCTATACTGTATGTACTACATGACATTTAAACACATTGATTGCAGACCTACACAGTTTTTCTACTTCCTTCAAAACCACCAGCATCTTAATGCAACGCTTAGAAGAGTGTTTGAGTTATGCTTTTCTTTAAATAACAAGCAGTGCAGAGTTTTTCAACTTGTATTGTAGTGATTACATTACAGTTGCAAGTGCCTATAGTGCTTGCTTACTTTGAAAACTGTGGGTTCAGCAAGTTCACTATCCCACTGGGAGTTTGATAAAGGCTCAATAAGGTTGAAACCACATATGACGAGTAGACTGAGACGCAAACCGGGAACTGCTAGTAACACAGGTACCTGCAGTATCCATTTAGCTAAAGGGCCTAAAGGCCTGCTAGCAAATGAACATGCAACTGTTTTGAGGTGTTACAGTCAGCCTGTCCTACCAGAAGCACGTCCATGCGTGCTAGGAGCAAGGCTCAGCCAGAGGGACTTCCGCAACCGGAGAGACAGCACTGAAGAGAGATTGCTGCCACCAAATGTAACGTCTTAGCTTGGTTAGATCCCACCCCATGGAGCCAAGAGTCAAAACCACAAATGACAAGTAGACTGGGATGCAAACCAGGAACCTCTCGTAACACAAGCAGTAGCAGTAGTCAAGCAGTATCGATTCAGTGTGCATCTGAGGTGTGGGGAAGCAGTTAGTCTGAACCATAAAAGGAGAAATAGGAGCACTGTTGACTCCCAAGTTGTCCTGTTGCATCACATGTAGCCTTGGTGTTGCATGCAGCTGCTAACGTTAGCTACTGGGGTTAGTCCAGGTGAATGCGGCTTCCCTCTCAGGAGCTACAGGCTACACTGAACAGCGACGCTAAAAACCTGTCAGTGACATTTTTCAAACCAACTTGGCATGTTGACGCTTCAAGATATTTGGATTACTTCAGGTGAGCACTATGGAAGCATTTTATGTTTATATTATGTATTTTCTTTTTAACACTTGAAACCTGGTCACAATTCACTTCAGTTGTTTGGGACATGACCGCAACACCTTTTTCCTGCAAAACTCCAGCAGTGTTTGTGGACTAATAAACTTCACCCAGCCTTCCATTAGCATGAGGGTGAGAAGATAATGATTGAATTTTAATTTCTGGGTGAACTATCCCTTCAGAGTCATTGACTGCTTCACTGAGTAAAAAAGTCAATAAAACCTGCTACTTTGCCATTGATTAATTGGCAAATTGACTACTTTTATGATAAAGTTATTATTAACGATTATTAAATAACACAACCATCACTGATAACCACAAATCAACTACCTCTCTAACTAATAGCACTAGCAGATTGCCAGCCTTAAACACATTTAGTAATAAAACCAGAGAGCTGAAGTGTATTAAAAATGTGAAAGTGAAAAAAGACAAGAGATCAAAGCACAGTTACCGGGGGATGCTATAAAAAGAGAGGTGAAGACGGAGGGTAAAGAAGCCCACAGGGGGACAATGACATGAGACAAAAGTATATAAAGGGCTTAGAGAAACGAGCCAATGGCAACAGAGGGCTGCATCCTGACAACTAATGAGGAGATGGATGGTGAGAGGGTGACAATCTTGTGAAAGAGTTGGCAGGAGGGAGAGGAGGGCAGACGAGAGAGAAATAGGGTGACAGATGTGCAGAATGGAAAAAAAAATGTAAGAGGAAAGACAGGGATGGAAAAAAGTGTTACTTCAGGTACAGAAAGACAGAAGAAGAGATGGTGCTGTGGGAGATAAAAGAGCCGGCAGGCAAAAATGAATTGGTCATGAAAGATGGGCAGGCAGAGTACACAGGAGGTGCGAGGATTACAGAGACATCCTGGCGAACAAGGTTGTGTGTCTTTGTGCGTGTGTGTGTGTGTGTCTGGCTGAGTGTCATGGCTAATGCCATCCTGGCCAGATTACAATCCTGATTCATCTGGGTCCTAATCCCTCAGGACGTTTAATTAAACCTCTCTTTTGCTTAGTCACACACACTCTCTCACTTACCCTCCGGACACTAAACACACACAAACAAGATCTCCCACTGTTCCTCTGTCTCTATCACATGCACACACAAACACACGTATACATGCTTGTATTCCCACACACAGTAATTCTCTCACATGCTAACATGCCAGCAATTAAGCAAGATGACAAAATGCTGTCTCCATCTCTCCCCTAACAAGCAAATAATGAGTGCGCCCATGCACCAAAAGGAAGTGGAATATAATTGGTCATTAATGCTAAACAGGACGCTAAATAGGGCCAGAGAGCAAACGGAAGGACGATGAGGGGACTGTAAAGTGTGTGCACGTGAGTGTGTGTGTGCATGTGTGTGCAGTCCTGCATGAGATGAGGGTCAGAGTCCAGAGTGGCCGGCTGTCCCATCTTTCACTGTCTCATACGCATGCGTGCACCACACAAAAAGACACACACACACATGCACATGCACACACAGTGTCCCCAACCAGCCGTTACAAAGCTTTAGTGGGGCTACAGCCAACGTGCTTCTCAGCCAGTCCTTACTGTGGGATTTCACTTAAGTCATCACACCCACACGTAGACACACTCACATACATGCAGACGCTAGTGCACACACTTTGGCTGCACTTTGGGGAGCTTTAGTGGACTTGATGCCCACAGACAGACGAACCATCGAGGGGAGGGTTTAAGAGCTTAGGACCCAATACCCTTTTGGAAAGAGCACTCAGGACTGTGAACACACTAGAAAAAGGCTTTGTTTCAAAGCTGGCTCTTAAAAGTGTTGACTGCTGATTGGGTTTAGTAGCTCTACCCTCCTCACACACACACACACACACACACACACACACACACACACACACAAACAGTCAAATACAAGGTTATGATATGTGATATGTTCACATTTACTCTTAGTTTGTGGTGTACTTTTACACTCTTCTAGAAACCTCTCTTCCTTCGTCTGAAGCTCTAATTCTCTCCGTCCTTCATGCAATAAAATATGGATCAGGTGGTTGTTATCTGTACATCAAACATTTAATGTCAGGTGACTTCAAAGACGCCGCACAACTCTTACAACGTACAACGCGTCTTTGGCACTATCCTCTCATGATTACAAAAATATCCTGATCAGTTTGATGGTGGTCCTAATAATATAGTTATACATTTGATGCATCAGACAGCTTTAATTATAGTTCCTGACAAGATGCATTTGGGATTGACTGGCTCAAAGGGGGGGGCGGGCTCATCATTTTCTAATAATTTCCTAGAAAGAAGTTGATGAGGAGTTGCTGTTCCTTAGAAGGATAGTTACTAGAAAGAACCAAGAGATATTGCAGTGTATTACAGGCGATATATTAAATACAGGCAATATATTAAAGTTAGGGGAGATTAAAAGTACTTGTAATTACTTGAAGTTTCCGAGAAAGAGCCCTGAAATTACGTGGGGCAGTAATAATATATAAAGAGCTCAACTTAGTGTTCGTTTCGACAACAGATAATGAAGTGAGAAGGGGTGAGATGTCTTGCAGCAGGCTATTTTAAGCTACTTAGGGGAGAAGCGGAGAAACCTTCACTGAAAAAAAACCCCAAAATGTGTATTGAAGGCTGAGAACACGCACATGTTCTCCTTTCAGTGGTGCCCTGCTTAACTCTCACACATTTGGTAGCCGTCCAGGCAAACCACAGTTTTCTGCTGCAGGAGCAGGTGGAGGTTAGTCAAGGACAAGGACACAATAGTTATGCAGAAGATTTTTTTTTTCCTGCAATAAGGAAAACAACGACTTTGAAAATAAACAATATTAAAACTGTCAGTTACGTTTATGATTCATCCTTTAGCCTATCAAACTGGATTAACAGCCTTTTTGTAGCAACCTACATGCGTTTATCTGCGAGTTTAGACTCTACAATCCATTTAAAATAATGCAAACTAACCTGCTGTCATTTCTTTACATTATTTTTGATATTATTTTCACATATATGCAGTGCCTTTGCTCTTAGAAACTCTGTAAAAACATTCTCAGAGGCTTAGTTTAACTTAAATACTCTCTACTATATATGGCCACAGTGATGAAGATCTTTGACTTTGACTTTTAGAATCATTCCAGGCTGCTGAGTTAAACCTCATTCTACATATGCACTGAGAAAAGGTGCTCTGGGTAAGTGTGTGAACTAAACATGTCTGATGCAATCAACACTTTCGCTCTTCAAAGAGTCAGAATGAGAGTAAAGCCCTGCAGGCTGTTACCTGCAGCTACCAGCTGTTCTGACCTAAATGTCATCCGCATCACAACTCAGAACTAATTCCCGGAGCAGTTGTGATGTGTACATTTGCTGTCCCATATTACTATTTTATGAAATTGTGTGTTTTGTAAGGGGTTGTTGATGAACTTGGCAACCTCCTGCATGTTGTCAATCAAGTGCTTTCTGTGTATCCTTAAGCCGATTTGTCAAGAAGACTCAATGCTGCATTTCAAGTGCAAACGCTTTGTTGACAAACCTTTTATACTTCCTGGCTATTTTGTCAGGAATTTATAATGTATTGAGAGAGAATGCATAAATACACTGTGATGGCAGCCACAAAAAAGCTTCACAGACAGCTTTTCATGCCAGCTGGTGAATGTTCCAGTATGTTGTGGACAGACGCGTGTATGATTCAATTTCTTTTTCAAATAACTTTCTGAAGTCATCATACCTCTTTGAGCTATGACCCCCAATATTCCACCACTTTTTCTTTCAATTTTCTTATCTGTTTTTATAATAGCAAAACATGCACTTACATTTCCATAAAGAAAATGACAGCCCGGTCACAAACGTTCTCAAATTACAGATTTACTAAAAAGTGTTTCGGAAAAGACTTCAGGCAGTAAACAGGGGCAAGACCCATCTCCCAGAATGAATAAAGTATGAGCTCAGATTATTCATTTGGTTCCCAGGCTACTTTCACAAGTTATCAGAGTGAACGTGTGAAATAAACTGCAAGAACTATGTGATGACATTGATATCAAGTGATATATCAAGAAACCCACTCAAATAAGTTTAATTGTATGGAGTCCAGGAGGCAGTTTATGTGGCGCAAATTTTCGCATCAAATTAGACACTTTTGTTGCAGTTCGGCCTTCCTTTTACATAACAATGACCTGCTTTTGCCCCTGAAACCGCAAATGTTTGAAACCGGGTTCCAGAGTGGAATCTTTTAAAAAGCACAACTTTCTTTTCGGCTGTGTTAACTGGCAAGCCTGTGAACGCGGTGATGACATCAATGCTAATGCTAACATTAGTCGATGCCTTCTGAGTATTTGTAGCATAATTTTAGAAGTCTATCTACGGTTGACTTTCTTTAATTTGTGGCTGCTTAGGGCTTAGCAGCAACAGGAAGTTAACAACCTCAGCAGCTCTGATTGTATGTCATTACAAACTTACACCGCCTACTATTGGCCTGGCATGCATACTACAGCACATTTGGTTGTCTGAGTAAATGCAGACATATTTTGAGGATGCAAAGGAAAGACTCTTCTGGTTTTAGTGGGGCTGCTCACACACACACACACACACACACACACACACACACACACAAACACACACACTAGGGGTTTTGTCATTACTGGATATAATGCAGATTTTTAAAAAAAAATAAAAACTAAACCCCCAATAAAGTTTTGAGTTTCAGTGCACCAATGACATTTTGGGCAATGAAGCATAAACTGCAAAGGATTAATTGATATAGGAGTAAAATATCCTGCTTCTGTTACACAACTTTGTCATAAGAGCTTGGTTGCGAAATCTGAGTGTTGCCAAAAATGTGTGTTTATGTTAACATTCTGCATGTATTTAAGAATATCAGCCAATGCATCGATATCAGAACATCTTAATCTCCTGATATTGGTATCAGCATTGGCGCCCAAAATTTAGTATCAATTGGACTCTACTAAGGATGCAAGTGAATCCTAATAAATCCTTTGGCAAAGCAGAAATAATAAGATGGAAACAAATATTTCTCCCAGCTGCTCAAAGTTGGTGAGGGTTTCTGCACATTAGCTATTATGATCCTCAAAATTTACTGGAAAAGGTTGCATCTATCTTAATAAATCAGTGTTTTAATGCACCATCCTGCAAGCTTGCCAAGTAACACAAATCAAGCATGTGAGAGGGAGTAACCAGCAGGAGCCCGCAGAGTTTGGCTTAAAGCTAAATGCTAAATGCTAAAATACTTACAAAGGATTCTTCTGGTGATTTCCTCATTCTCTACATTGCTCATAAATTTTAACCTTCAGTGACGTGAGCAGCCCACTTCTGTGGTTTCTGACAGTTCCTGTCACGTTGGGACTGCAGAGCTTCTTCCAGCAATGGTACAGAGAGGCTGAGTGCAGTGATTAAAATATACACTGAGAAAGGTCAGGCAAACAAGTTGAACCAAGTGCAGACTGTTGAGCAATCTGCGGTTAACATTAAGGTGAGTCCATCTTGCCTAGCAATGTAGCATTGTGTGTGTGTGTGTGTGTGTGTAAAAACCGTCTGTTTTTTCATATGAGTGTTTGTGGCAGCAGCAGCTGTGGACTTTATATTGTTTATACATCCCTGTGTTTTCTGCTTTGGTTATGTTTTATCCTGCTGTTTTATTGTTCAGCATTTAGCAAGTAACAGTTATTTCATTGCTAATAAGTTTCAACGCATTGTCTTAAGGGCAGTTTACACGCTCAAGTTTTCGCATCAAACGAAACACTTCTGTTGCAGTTCCGCCTTTTACATGACAAGGGCATGCTGGTACCCCTGAAACTGCAAACATTTGAAACTGGGTTCCAGAGTGGAATCTTTTGAAAGCACAAACTTTTTTCTGGCTATGTAAACTGGCAGTGCAGAGTGTCTGTAACCACAGTGACGATGCTAATGCTAATGCTAGCAAAAGTCAATGCATTCCACTCTAGACACTGCCAAACTCTGGTTATACACTAGACAGTGCACCGAAGGCAGGTCCAATATGACAACAGTCCGTTGAGGGAAATTTGAATGTTTGTAGCATAATTGTTGAAGTCAAACAATGGCTAAATTTCTTTAATTTGTGGCTGCTTAGGGCTTAGCAGCAACAGGAAGTAAACAACTTTGGCAGCTCTAACGGTAAGTCATTACAAACTTACACCGCCGACCTCTGGCCTTGATGCATACTACAGTGCTTGTGCTGTTCTTGTAAATGCGGACATATTTTGAAGATGCAAAGGAAAGACCTTTCCATTTAAGTAGGGCTGCTCTCGTCTAAACGTGGTCTTAATATCTTGTTGCATCCTTTGTTGGTGATTTATATTAAACTGCCTGACTTATGTTTCTTTTTTGTTTAAATGTCATGAGGCTAAAGGATGGATGGATATTTGGATATTTGTAATTGATAATCAGTGGTGCACCAAAGAAAAATTCAACAAGTCAATGAATCAGTGAAATTTAAAAAATAACATAATTGTTCTGAACATCAGGGCTTCATGTTGTGATGGTGCTCCACTGTCGTTGTTCAACTGATTTTTAATGAAACTATTGCCTTCACATTGCTGATAATAACATTTAAGTTCTCTTTCCATGTCTACTCATTTTCCTCGTGAACTGAAACAACGTTAACACAACAGACACAAATGCAGCATCAGAGGAACTTGAGATTTTTCCCCTCAACTGAGGATATTTTTCTATTCATCTTTACTGCAAAAAGTTTCTGTTTCCAAAGTAAAAGAGAATTTTTCAATTTCTGAAACAGTTTTTTCTGTTCCTGACTTTGGTTGGTGGTGGTGGTGGGTTCAGACAGTAGATAAAACTTTGTGTAGTTAAAAGTAAAAATGAAAAGATAGATAAATAATTATTACAACATGAGAACCTGGAAATAAAATTTAAAAAATTATTATTGTTAATTTTAATTCAGTTAGATGCTCCGAACAACTGCATCACTAATGAATATTTAATAAGAAAAAACACATTTGCCCGATCTATTAACCACGCTCATTTTAGCTAATTATGCTGATTGAACAGATGCAGGTGATGTCATCTCTTAGCACCATTAGAAAACACAGACACACACACACAGACACACACACACACACACACACTTACAGTGGGTTCCCAGTGACGGAGCAGGTGAGGCTGAGCGAGTCGCCCTCTCGCAAAATGCCAGAAGGAGGAGAAATTCTCACTGTGGGTGCAACTGTCGGGAGAGAGAAAGACAAGGGGGGGGGGGGGGCGTGTTGAGATTAATGAATATGCATGTGAGAGCGCTAACATGACAGGCACAAGAGAGAAAACAACAAGGATCAAAATGATCAAAATGCAGCAACAATCAGAGAGGACAGAAAAAAGGGATGAGAGAGAGACAGCGAGGGAACAAAAAGGGGAACAAGGGAAAAGTGAGAAAGTGGCAGGAATAAGGGTCTTTAACATCTGTTTCCTAGGCAACCAGCCGACAATCCTGCGGCTGAGACACCTGTTATCATAAACAGCCCACTGCTCCAGCAGCTCCTGTACAGCATTTTCTTCAGTAGCAGAGCGACGGGAAGGCAAATCCACCCTGACAGTTGGTCATTATTACCAGTTGTCTGGCTGGAGGAACCACCAGCACACGGATTTATAACACTGCTGAATATTAATCATTCTGATCTATCAACAAACATTAGTATACGTGTGGCAAATTAATAGCACCAAAAGACTGACGCCGAAGCACTTGGTGCATATTAATAGTATCACCAACTGTGATCTCTGTGAAGGCCTGTGGAATGTTTGACTACCCAAAATGATTGATATCTTGTGAGAAAGGAATCATACGGAACTATCATGAATACTAATATGAGTAGAGAACAAGTGAAGTATGCGTAACTGAATATTGGTTGACATCTACAATAGCGTCACATAGCGTCTATTTTCACCTAATAAAAACAGTACTGATTGATCAATGAATCACTAATAGTCTAAATTTGATGCCTCTCAATTGAAGAATGTCTGACATTACTTTTATTCAGAATTATTAAGAAACAATACAATAAAAATTAACCATTAATCACTATTAAACAGTGATCACACCAAAGACATCATGAGAGTGACAAACCAGATGGTTTGGCTGTTAAAGCCCCTCCGAGGAACTTTCACTCAGTGCTGATTGTAGTGCCCTGTGTGGGCAAAGGCGGTACTCCATGCGGTCTTGGGTGTGTTCCGAATCGCATACTTTTGCTTTTTACTTGTAGTACCTACTGGAGTTGCCCTGACAAAGTACATATTCTTGCATGTATTATGCCTACAATTGGGACATACAACTTCACCATGATAGTTTGCCTTGAACTTTGACCCTGATGCTCCTACATCTGTCGCAGCCTTGGTGCAAAAATTTGGAGTGCAAGTTGAGCAAGAATGCTTTCTAAGCCATTCTAAGGTAAAATTTGTTCAAGTGTTACTTACCCATTTTTAGCTATTGTTATTCATTTGGCTTTTTGCAGCAATAGTATATTAATATATTGATTGTACACAGGACTCACAAAACTTATATAGTACTTGCATTTAAAGCTGCCATTTGTTTTTGTGGCGCTTGTCACTCTGTCAATCATCTGTCATTTGTCACAGCTTTGTTTATATCTGAGCGACACAACGTGATGTATGAGACATATTTTTTCACTGCACAGAGTATTGTGGGTAAGAATGGCCAGAAAAGCATGCTGGCTTGCATACTGCAAAATTCGACCGGATGTAGCAGAACATCCTGGTACTTCTGGCATACTGCATGTCACATACTACATAGTGGCACATACTAACTCTTTTTGTGGCATATTAAATAGTAAGGTAGCTTGGGTATTGGAATGCAGCACTTGTCTCGTGCAGGCATTCGTTTTGGAAGAGAGTGAAAGAAACACGCCACTTATTTGCACATTACCAGCTCGGCCATAAACACAAAATATCTTAATTATTTAAAGAAAAAATTCCTCCTGATTCCAACCATAGATGGTAAAAAAAGACAACAATGGATGGATCATGCACGTAAACAAGAAATATCTCCTCTGGTCTGTGTGCTGTAAAGCGTTTTGTAGTGTTTCCGCCGACTGAGCAGACCGTGCAAAGACGTTACAACAGACAGGAGAGTAATCTCCAATCTCCTCATTTGCCCATAAAGGTAAGATGTGTGGCATCAGTATTAAATTTCAATTGCTTCATAACCAGTTAAAGTTCCTCATAGGGACTTATCAGCATTATGAACAAAAAATGTCAGTAGCCATCAGAGAGGATGGTTGTATGACACATATCGCACCACTTCTTCCAAAAGCCAATCATCTGTTTAACAACAGGCATAACAGACATATCTCGTCATTCGTGATGATCAGTAAAAGAATTCCATGTCATTAAACATTAGCAGAAGTAGAAGTTTAACTCTCTGAAAATGCATTTTAAAACCTTACTTTTGGGCAAAGTCGTCAACCTTTTCTTTTTTTTTTTTTAGCAGATTTGATGGCTGATTCTCTATATATCCTACAGTTTTTATGTCCTGGGAAAGTTATGACTCTCTCCACATTCATTCAGATAAGGTCTGGTCTGATGAGCCCTGGGGCACTGCCAAGTTGGCGGCTGAAGGGTGGGACTCGCCTGGAGGCTCTCTGATTGTGTCAGTTTTGTTTCTTGACTGATCAAGAAACGACAGATAGATATGTCTAGACAAAAGTAATAGGAGCAAACTTTACATGTTAGGATTAGGAGCAAAAAACAAGAGGATTTACATTTTATAGATATCAAAAGATGAATTTCAGACTTCAGGAGGATATAGATTGTTGCTGTCTGACATTTTCAAGATTAATCCTACTGAGCTATCATCCGATTTGTTAAAATATTGAGAATTCAGCTTATTATAAAAATATGCCTTTATCTGAGCTTGTTGCCCTAAGTGAATATTAAACTTAAGTGAATTATAAATTTAAATCTCTTGCAGTTTTTCTACTGTTTGCTCTTGCCTGCCTTGAACAGACATTATGTGCAGAGATTTCAGAGCAAACTAACTTGTGTAAATAGATACATCAATCCCAGAACAGAACTGAGGTCACTGCACATGGTAATGTGACCCAGACTTTCTCAGTCAGTTCTGGTTAGCTCCTCAAACTATGTGCCCCTACCTAGCTGTGGGACTGTTTCTGCAAGCTGCATGCATGATAAGATTTGTATGTATAAGGTTTTAATGAGAGCAGGTCTCATTCAGGGCAGCTTTGAGTATCACTCTGTTAAAAACCTGGACTGTGTATAAATGAGTTCCACTCTAAAATGAGATATCCACCATTTGAGAAATGAGGCTGCTACCCTGACAAAATTATGGCTGGCATTAAAGTAAAACTCTGTAATGAATCGTGCTGAAATAGCAACTTAAGTGACAGCAGTACAGATGGAATAATTTGTGTTTCTGAAATATTTGACGATAAATATTATGTTGCTGAATTTGTTTCCAAGATGGATGGAAAACACTTTGGTATAAAGTGCAAACAGGCACAAATTGGCGCCTGAAGGAGGGACTTACAATACACATCCAGGCGGTAGTGTCGAATCCTCTTCTGCCCACCCAGTGCTGGGTGGGACGCCTCGCAGCTCAGCGCTGCTCCGTTGTCTTTCCTTTCCACTGGGATCCGGATGGTGCTAGACACACTGAAAGTCTTCACGTTGTCCTGCTGGGATACCACACCTGGAGAAAGACAGAGGGGATGAGATGGTGGAAGGAAAGAGGACAGGTGGAATGGCAAAGAAAGTGCTCTTCCCTCATCCCTACTGAGACATCACACCTTTGGTGGTAGACGGGAAGAGACAAGGAGCAAAGAAGGAGGGAAAAGAGGAGCTGACTTTCAGAGAGAACAACACAGAGGTGGATTGAAGAATTATAGAGAGTGAAAGGAAGAAATTAGAAGAAGTGACTGATGAATGAGCCTCTTGCAGCAGCACTAGGTACCTGCAGAGAGGAGGATGACATGAGGGAGGACAGAATAAGAGAGAAAAGAGAAAGCAATTTGCATCTATATTTCATGGCAATTATGAGCAGCAGAACTGTTTGTTTGCAGACGGTAAATCAGCTGTGTGCGTGAGTGAAAGAAAGCAAGGGAGAGTGATGGGGAAGAGAGGAGGATAAAAGACGGAATATGCATAACCGAATTGAGATTTTAACTGAGCCAGACACAGAGAGAGACAGGGGCATCAAAGGTCCGGGGTGAGACAAGAAAGGCAAAGGAGAGAGGGACTCAGACAGTGAGAGAGGGCAGCAAGACTGGCATGATTGATGGAGGGGGGTGAGGGTGGGATAGGGAGTTGCAGCGAGACAAGCCCAGACATGAAAGGGGATGATAAGAGTGCCAAGCCAGATGCAGAGTGGAAGAAGGATGCGAGAAGAGAGGAGGAGTAGAGACAGAGGGAAGGAGGAAGAACAGTGGGGTGACACACTCAACATATTGGAACTTTGTGCTTCTTGAAGCAGAATACAAAGATATTACTAAGTATATAATGCTGAGTTTTCAATTACTGCCAGCCAGCAAATGAAAGCAGGTCCAATCGAAGTGTGAGAGAGGACAGCGGTGGGTGCAGATGAGCAGGAATGAGGGAAGATAGTGTCTTAATTAAAGAGTGCCTTTCCATATCTGTTGGGATCTGCCTCTAACCTTTAGTGTCACAGTTCATTTAACTCAGGGCCAAAAGAGAAGGGAGGAGGGAGGAGAGGGAGGAAATGGGGAGAAGTGAGAGTAAACTAGAAGACAGGAGAGATAACAAGACCAGAAAAGAGGGAAAGTGCAGGATTAGATTAGGGAAGGGGAAAGGAGAAAAGAGCAAACAGGAAGAATACTTGAGAGAAGAAGAGGAAAGAGGAGAGAAAAGAGGAAAAAAGAATAGGAGAAAACAATAGAGGAGAAAACAATAGAGAAAAGATGAGCAGTGGGACTACAGGAGAGGAGAAGGGAGGAAAAAGAGAGCACAGAAATGAAGAACAGATAAGAGGAAAAAAGAAGTGAGGAAACGGGGAGGAATCAACAGAAGAGAAAACAAAAGATGAGAAAAGGAATAAAAGAAGAAACAAGAGACACGAAAAATAATGATAGGTTGGGAAACAGCAGACAGGAGGAAACAAGTGAAAAGGAGACAGGAATATTGGGTAACAATGGGTTGGAAATGGGAGAAAAGGAGAGAAGAGACAAAAAAGGAGAAGAGAGCAAGGAAGAGGAAGAACAGGGAGAGGAAATAAGAGAAGACAAAACAACAGTAGAGGATAGAGGAAAAGAGAAGGAGGTCCCTGTTGCAAAGAGAGGGAGCTGCTCCAACAGGACAGGGGGAGACAAAAAGTCACAAACAGCAGTGTCTGAACAACATGAAGGTGCTTGCTGTTAAAGTTGAACAAAATGAAACAAAAATGTGATCAAAAACAAAACCTTTTTTTTTTTCGTTAATTAAAAGCTTTCACAATATTCACTGAAAATGTGCAGACAGAGGTGAGTAAACAGCTGTTTATGGTTTGCCGGCAGGAAGGCTCTTTCCTCCACTGTCCCTTTACGTCCCTGGTGCCTTCCTTCTGCCTGTGGATGCTACAATAGAGGCAAAACTGAATTAGGACTGAAATTTCTTTTCACAACCACAAAAAGCACTCAGACTACAAAACTAAGCAACCTGTTCTGTCCATCTGTCTGTTTATCAATCTCATTGGACACCTACAAACACACCTCCTGATTTATCCATACTCATTTTCACCATTTCACAGCACAAACGCCCTCTTGCTTAGCTTGGGACTTACAGTGATTGTAGGAGACATCTGGCCAATTACTCCCTCATTGTGGACCGTTGATACCATTTCCTAATTCAAATCGCAGTTGCTAAAATTAGCTCACGTGATGTGAACGAAACCCACACACTTTATGCATCATCTGACAAATCTCTTGCTCTGTATCTCTCTTTTTTTCTTTTTTAAATTAAATTCAAACTGCATACAAAACAGCCAAACAACTGATTATAAGTAACCTCAACAGGAAAAAATAAGTGACTAACAGATTACATAGTAGGTGCAGGTACCAATCTGGGAGGTCCCAAACTAAGCCTTGGGAGGAGAGAGGGGCTTAAAAAACAAGTTCAGATGAAAGAAGAAATGTAAGTGTGACCCTGTTAAAGTCATTCGCAACCAATAACCAAGATGAGGAGCTCATGTCTTTGTGGCAGATAAATTAAAGAAAAAGAAAGAAAGGGAGATTAGATAAAAAGAAGGAGAACGAGTAGATTGGGAGGACAGATAAGGTTGAGACAGGCTGATGATGACGGTTGTACTCTGACAGAAATGGTGTGTGTGTGTATGTGTGTGTGGGGGGTGAAAGACCCGCTGAGCGTAAGACAAAAATAGAAATTAAAAGACAGAACAGCTGACATGAAGTGTGAAAGGGCAAAGCGCTGCTCACTGTGTGTCCCCAAAAACTGTTGACACCAGATTATCTCACGTTATTTCATCTGGTCTGCATGACTTATCTGGATATGAATTCATGAATAACAATAGTGCAGCGCGCACTTGACTGCAATTTATTCTTCTGAAAAGTGTTGTGTGTGTTTATTAAAAGGATCAGTATTCAGGATTTGGGGGGCATCTATTGGCAGTGATGGAGTAGAATATCATCCTTGTTATGTAACATGTTTCAAATACTGTGTTTTCATGAAAATCAGAGTCATCAAGTTTTCAGCACCCTAAAAAGATCCCTTTATATCTACAGCAGATCGCTACATTTTGGATCCTCACTAAGAGATGACTCACTCTGTAATCTGCCTCTGATTGCCCGATACTTGTGGCCTTGGTTGGTTGGGTTTAGGCACGAGGAGGTAATTCTAGGCATCCTACCCTCTGGTCCTTTAAAAACATTAGATAAACTGAATAAAAATGAGCCTGGATGAGAGTTAAATGTTGCACAATTTAGACTTCAAGGGTTTCTTTTGTTCAGGCTAAGTCGACTGAACAAGGTTTTTCAGGAATTCAAACTTAAAAAGCAACATTACACACAACTGCTTATTTAATGTTGAAGTGCAAAAAAGCTATTTCTCAAGGGTCAAATATACTGAAGGCAATAGAGAGATAGGTCTCAGATGTATTATTGAGTGAATGGGCCCCTTTAACTGAAAGAAGCCAAGGGGGACAGCGAGGTAGAAAGACGGAGAGATCAAGGTAACAGACTGACTGATGGCTCATAGATTTATCAGAAACAAAGAAGACAGGAGAGTTGGACGATAGTGAATTAAAAAGTGCGGCTTTGTGAGTGTTTGAAAAGGGAGGTAAAGTCAGAAAAGCAAAAAAAATTGAAGTGTTTGCAGCATCTGTGTTTTAATCTAATGTTGTTCTTGAAAGTAAAACACATTCAGATTAAAGTTTTTTGGAAATAGGGCACAAGCAGCGAGATATTTGTGAGAAGATCTGTGTATCTGTTTTGACAAGGACAGAATCTGACTAGCGAAAGACCAAAAAACCACTGAAATCTTTTATAATAAGAGCTGATGATGCGTGTCTTCTTAAAATACAAAAGAAAATAACAGTAAGTCTTATTTTTTCCATCTGTTTATCTATCCATCCAGCTGGGGTAGGCAGTTTATTTTTGGTGTCACAATAACCTTTCAGCATGTTGCAATTTAGGTGGTGTGAAAGAACACTAGGCTTCTGCACCTCTCCTTGGCTCTGTATTCAGACTGTGACAGGCACTTTTCAGCCAATCACAGATCATTTCAGGAAGGGTGTGTTCCTATTGGCTGCTCTAAACAGGTGACATTGCTACAAGCAGACTAACTGTTCAAACAAGTGACGTGCCCTAAGTTCTAAATCTGGCCTCTGGCGACCTGACAAGCTGAGTTGCAGGTGACATCGTCAGCTGGCTTGAGAAGGACCAGTTCACACGTGAGCTTATGTTAACCTGTAATTATCGGTCTTTGACTGGAATTATCCGTTGAAGTCCAGCATATTCAAATCTCGCTAGTCAAAATGTCCAGTAAAATGTCTTAAATAGGGTTGGAAATTAACACTTGCCACTTGGCAAATGTGGGTAGATTTGGGATGTAAATTTTGGAAGCCACTCAACATTTTTGCAGCAAAATATGACAATATTTGTCACCGCTGCTGCTGTGCTGCACCCCCCTGCCACCACCCACATGATCTGAGATCAAGAGTGAGCGACAAAGAGAGAGAGAGTGCTTGCGAGGACAGGGAGCGTGGAAAGTTTGAATGGCCTATCTTGAAGTAAAAGTGTACGTATGGGCTCACGTATGAGCACCAGACATATTTTAAAATCATTCTGTGGTTGCACGTTTCCTCATTTTGACCGCTGCTTCAATTTTAAAA
>JAQLOL010000025.1:9637496-9652500 GCA_029783665.1 Naso thynnoides | reverse complement strand
ATGATCAGTTTATCTCATACCATCCACACACCCAACTGCAGCGTGTGGACATTTATATTCAGTTTTGTTCAAGAATATGGTGTTGAGTAAAAGTGCACGTATGAGCACCGGACATATTTTAAAATCATGCTGTGGTTAAAAAGATAATTTAACCAAAATCAAACTTACCAGCATCCGCGTTGTTCTTATCCGGGTAGTCATTGCAAGATAGTTGACGTCATGCCTCAGCGTGCACGTTGCGACGACTACCCAGATATGAACACCACGGATGCCAGTAAGTTTGATTTTGGTTAAATTATCTTTTCAAAACGAATTTTAAAATTTAAGCAGCGGTCAAAATGAGGAAACGTGCAACCACAGAATGATTTTAAAATATGTCCGGTGCTCATATGTGCACTTTCACTCAGCACTGTATTCTTGAACAAAACTGAATATAAACGTCCACACACTGCAGTTGGGTGTGTGGATGGTATGAGAAGAACCGATCATAGGTGACTTGATTTCTGAGGCAAACATTAATTATGACTGGAGATACCCTTTAATCTAACTGGTGCATTCCTGATGAGCTAGCTTTGGGGCTCTGTTCAGTCGAGCATATTTCCAAAATAGTGCTATGCACGTCCGTTGATGCAATTTTTTATGTAAAAGTTCTCAATAAAGAATATTATAGGCTAAATCCACGTGCCTTGATAATGTCATTCTTAGTCTAGGCTGCTTATCATTTTGTCCAATCTCAATAAATATTTGAGAGGAGTTTCTCCAATTTGTCCGGAAAATTGAAATCTTCCAGAATACTTTGACTGGCACCAAATTTTGCTAGTGAAAGCACTGGTTTACCCCGCTGCAACCTTCCCTGCAACTCTTTGAGGAAGACTGGACTTGAAAGAGAGAGCAACAACAAACAAAATAAAATTTGAGCTGAAGCAAAAACATGGAGGGGAGGGTGGAGAGAGTTGTTTCCTTATAAGTCTCATGCTACAGTAGCTTGATTTCCAGATGTTGCCTACCCCAGCTTTAAACCTGCTCTCATCAACTGATCCATCTGTAATTCCTTCTGTCAACCTATCACCCATCCATTCATCCTTCTTTTATTCAGATTCAGTCTGTATTATCATCCACCCATTCCACAACACCTGTTCCACCTTCTCCCATACGTATCCTCATTTATCTTGCATAATCATCATAATCATCTTCATCAGTCCATCCATCATCCATGTCTGGGTACCTGGTATCTCCCGACCATTACGAATCCAGCGCAGGGTGGCGGCTGGCTTGCTGCGTGGCGACACACATGAGAGCTCCACCTCGCCTCCCTCCACTGCTTCCTGCTTCACCTCCACTGTGGGCGTCTCTGGGGGCACCAAAACAGACAGCGTCGCCACCTGGTGGTGTGTGGCATCCGTGTAGAGCTGGCAGAAGTAGCCTCCCTCATCAAACACGCTGACGTTGGTCAAAGTGATGCGCACCAGTCGTGTTGTGAAGAGCACCATCTGGAAACGGTCGTCCTTCAGGGCTGGAGGTTGATGAAGATGATGGAGAGAATAGCAGTGGGGTGGAGGGGGGCAGAAGTAGACAGCATGGGATGGGAGTGGAAGAAGGAAGACAAGGTGGGAAGGAAAAGATGAAAAGGTGGAGGAGGGGGGGTGAGTGACAAGGACAAAGAGGGGCAAGGTGAGCACATCAGTCATTGTTAGAAAAATCACAATCTGTCTGGGAAGTGAGACTAAGTTCAAATAAACAATAAATACTGTATTGGTATAAATAAAAAGTAAAAATGAAAAACAACAGAAAAAAACAACAGAAAATCCTTTACAGTGGCTCAGTGTAATCGACTCATTTTTTTCTCATGCTGCAGAGACAAACACAGAGCATTATGAATTGTTTTTGTCATGGTGCAACACACACACACACACACACACATGCACACACATTCACACAAGATAAGACTGACAAAGTGAGTGCCACATTAAAGAACTTATTTTAACCCATTTCACTGACAGGCTTTTACTCGCTTCATTTTAAATTTGTCCTCAGATGAGAGGCACTCCAGTTGGTGGATTTGTTCTTTGCTCTCAAACTTATTCAGCTGGCTGCAGGTTCTCCAAAAGGGGGAACTGTTTGGTCATTGGCTATTTCTACCTGTTCAAACCTTGCTAATTAATGCGACTGAATTGACAATTCACTTCTCTATTTGCTCTGATGCTGGTTTCATGAGTGTTCCTTTCTGTTTCTAGAAGACTGGCATTTTTCCCAGCCAATCAAATCCAAACTGATGTATGTGTCCCGCTGATGTCATTTTCTCTGTCAACATGGAGAGTTGTAGAGGCATCAGAGCAGTTAATTTCTGGAAGTTGACCAGAAATGGCTGCATGGCTCATCTCAGAAAAATATAACATTTTTAATATCTGCTTGTTTTGCTTGGATGCTACAATCACTAACTTGGTATTCAAGTGACAAAAGAAGTCTGTTACCAATCTAGAGAGTTGCCAAGACATGCTTGTGTACTACCTGGCTTGGCAAATCAGTAACCAAGGTCAAAGGGAGGAAAGCTCGCCTCAGAGAGTAAAGAGAGTTTCTCATTAACAATCTCCAACTCATCACTGACTACCTTGATTGCTTCAATAAGCAATAGACTCCTCTGGCCTCCCAGCAGTCTTATTTTTGGCATTTTCCCTGGGCCACAGTGACTGGTTTGTCTCTTTTCCAAGGAAACAAATGTCAAAAGCAACAAGACTTGATCTAGTTGAACTGCTGAAAAATCACCCATGCTGTCAGAAAGTTGGAGTTCTGGAGCCAAACTTGTACCACCCACTGGGAGGCAAAGTAATAGCAGTTCAGACCTGTAGATGTACATATGATGGTGTTCTGATGTTGCTACTCCAGGCAAAAAAAAAAAAAAAGTGACAGCTGCTGCAATTGCTTTCACTTTTATGCCGATAAAAGTGCAGGTTAGTTCGGAGCTACAGGTCCAGGGTTGCAGAGCTGAGAGTTGTTACTGTCGCTCTGCAGTTGAATGTCATTGGCTGGCCCAGGCTGCAGACACTTCCCGTCCTTTTTAATTAATGTCTATAATGTGTTTAACAATTATTTTCTGTTTATCTTTGAAAATACAGTGCATTCACCTTTCTGCAGGCAGTAATTGGCAAATACACTAAACAGCAAAGGAGAAGCAAGGGCTGCTTTAATTGAGTAGTATGACATTTACAGCTTTGGAGTCAGTTATTCTTCAGCCCCAAGACAGTTTGCTCTGTATTAGCAAGCAGTCAGTTACATCTCCCACGGTCTGGAACAAGACCAGAGTTTTCACCGCCTTCTAATTTGTCATGTCACTCCCATGGACAGCTCTGCAGAGGCAAAAATGCAAAACACGGGAGAAATTGTGGCTGTGACAGCACCCCATACCATTTTCTGCTCTGGAATTGATAGCGAGGCTAAATCTAAAGCTCAGTTTGATATGAGAAGTTCAGAGCGAGTTTGCAAAGTCAGTCTTGATGGAGCAGCTCCAGGCTGTACATTGATACAACAGAACAGATGTCTTGGTTCTCTTATTTCAAGCTTTGAGGGAAAATGTTGTTCATTTTCCTCAGCACTGATTGCATATGCTAAACTAGAATGTACTCATTCATTCTCTTTATAACTAGTTGCTTTATTCCTCTGTACGCCCATTTCTAATTAGTGTCTGGCACTTCTACTGTTGAACTTATTAGGTTTTAATCATTATTGTTTTACTTGCTGTGAAGCACTTGGTAACTCTTATGAAAAGTGCTATGCAAATAAAGCTTATTGCACAACTAAAGATTATTTTAGGAAGGCTATTAAATTGAGTGGTGCTGCCCTGAAAGTCAGTGAGAGACAGGCTAAGTAATACAATTGTGCACAGCGTAAACACCGCAGTTCAACTATGGAAAATAACCAAAGATTGGGAACGAAGATTAAAACGCATCAGCTTTATAAACACCTAATTGTTGAGCCAATCCTGGACCTCAGACGAATACAATCCATAATACACAAAAGAGAAAGAGAAAAAGACACAATGGTAGGATGAGGGGGAGGAGGTGAACATGCAACAGTTTTCTTTTTATTGCTGCAGAAAGAGTCGAATCAATGGCGAGAAAATACTGATAATAACAAATAATGTTAATAACAGTCTGTGGGTGACAGTGGCTCGATGTCCATAGATTCTCATTCGAGATTCACTTTGTATCGACTTTGCCTGTGAAACCTCTCCCTCACCCTCCATCTCTATTTTATTTGGTCCCTCTCTGTGCACGCCTTTGTGTTGGCTTTGGCTCCAAGCAGCCACTTCCCTGATGTAACAACCGGCCATCTCGAGGCATAATTCATCACAACACAGACGCTACAGTACAGTTATTGGCTTCGGTGTGCATGTGCATTTGCGCGAGGGAGAGTGGATGAGGAAGAAAGAATGAGAAAAATAGTCTAATACAGCCACATAATGCAGCTGGCAGGGGAAAATGATATAGATAGAGCCAGAAATCCACAGGGATCTGAGAGAGAGTGGCCTGGAGCGATGGAGTTAGTCCACTCTTCCTGGAAGTGCACCACACTAATCTCTCCGCCCCACCCCCAAAATTTCCCCTCCGCCGGATGGCAGTGAGAGCATTGTTAGAGAGCTATTCCCCACAGATAGGTAAATCTTTTTTCCTCTTTCCGCACTAAATGGCAACTAAATGTCAGACTTCTGTTCAAGTCCAAGTTCACCTTTATTGTCCTATCTCATTTGCATGCCGGGATAAGCTGCAAATTGGGGGGGTGGGGGGGGGGGGTGAGGCGGGCACTGAGGAGAAAGGGTCCATTTGGTTAGTTTCACCAGTCTATTACAGCTATCAGTCCCCACAATCTCATAAAACACACACCCTGGCTGGTTGCTCTCGAGCAAAGCAGGCAGGCTAATTCACAGCACTAACAGCAGTGCCTCTTTTAGGGCGGTTAGTTTGGAAATGGCTCGACACAGAAAGGCCTCAGTTTGTTCATCTAATATCTGGGCGGCAGATGGGCAATAGGCAAAAATGGAAGAGCCCTACAGCAAGTGATGGAGCAAACACGGAAGGTAGAGAGAGCCAGAGAAAGATGTAATTTACACTTCCAGAAAATGTCCCCAACGAGGCTTTTCTGTGCTTACGGAAGCCAAATTAGTTAAAGGAAGCCATCTATACTTTATACCTTGCCTAACCTTTGGATCAGTTCCCAGCACTCTCTCTTTCTCTGCGCCCAGCGGCTCCCTTTCCTCATTCTCTCTGTTGCTGTGTCTTTCATAGCCC
The DNA here is from genome assembly GCA_029783665.1 of Naso thynnoides. Classification (NCBI taxonomy): domain Eukaryota; kingdom Metazoa; phylum Chordata; class Actinopteri; order Acanthuriformes; family Acanthuridae; genus Naso; species Naso thynnoides. Next base: position 9,647,218 of record JAQLOL010000025.1, on the reverse strand, counting down.
TGCGTTGTCTCTTTCTCCCCCAATTTTTTCTTTATTCTTTCTCATTTTCTCTTTCTCTCTAGCTTTCACACCCTGTCCTCGGTCTCGCTCTGATTAGGCTTCATCGTGCTTTCTGAAGGGTGTAAGTCCATGTCTCGTGGGGAACGGACGGGGCGGCCCTGTTTAAATACTTAATGGAACTTACCGGTAATGCTGATCCGGTGGAATTGGGGAGAGAGTTCAAAGCAAGGTTTCCCAAAGCAGCGACCTCAACTACCCACTGAGGCCACTCTGTGACGAGGCGACTAACAAGTTAAGAAAATGAGTGAATGTGTATGCTGTAGCAGCAAACAATGAGAGCAGCTATTTTGTCTCCTATATCTTAGTCAAACTTGGCGCACTGTTCAGAAAATCCTCAGTGATTACCACTTTGACAGGGACTGCTCACACTGGGAGTGTGAGAGTCCTGATTGTCGAATCAATGTAATTAAGTGCTAAAAGTTATAATGATTGGCAAATTTGAGAGTGTGCTCAATGCAAACTTTCACAGACAAAAAATGTCCTACAGTATGTTTACAAACATAAAATGTGCATTTGATTGAGAAGATTCCTGCACTTATGTTCTGTGGTTAAAAACTGCTTGAGCAGCTCTTATGTAATCTGAGCACAGTTTGAAGGCTAGTGATGCAAAAGTACTGCTTGAAATGTCCCAATAACCTCATTTTATCATATAGAGGTTTAACTACAGGGTTAAGTATAGAAATGAGCTCTGGATCTGGTGGCCATTCATTTTCTTGATACTTCCACAAACTATTTCTTAAACCAAGGAACTCAGGTTGAGGAAGTGTTCTTACCTCACTACTAACACTTGAATAACTTGCCATTTTATGTACTAAAAAGATCCTAAACATGCAGTCAGTGTATGACTGTAAGACCGGCATCTGCATTGTCCTTTTAGCTGAGAAGTTCTTCATCTATCACAAGCTCAAAGCCATGAGAGTAATTTAAGAACGGTCACATTTTGGACTAAAAAATTGGCCACCTGATGATTAAATTTAATTCAGTTCAATTCAATTCAATTCAATTCAATTCAATTCAATTCAATTCAATTCAATTCAATTCAATTCAATTCAAGGATTTTGGGAAGTCAAAATTATAGTCAAACTGAGAACAAAATGAAGTAACACCTGAGAATTCCCCATAAGCTACTTTGGAGCTCGGCAACACGGCGCTAGAGAGGCTTGAATGAAGTTAGCTCTGCAAACAAACTCTCCGGGAGTCCAGACCAAGCCGGGAAAATGAAAACCTGTCACATCATTATAACAGCAGAACAATTCTCCATATCATAACCAGTCAATAGCAATTTTGGAGCAGTGTGGCAGAGAGACTGAATGGGCTGACCATGCAGTTAAGAGAATAGAATTTTGGTTGGAATCTGATTTTGGGACGTAGACATACTGTAAAAGACACTGTTGATTAGTTTACACGAAGCTGAAGCGAACAGGTGCTCTGTCAAGGGGATTTTAGTGTTTCCAGTTGGCTGCTCTCAAAACCTGTTGGAGCTAATTTCTATTTTGGAACACTTTAGCTGTGTTTCTGATGTGATTCTCAGAAAACTGCTGTGCAAAAGAACAGATTACTAGCATACAATACAGTGTGAGCTCAAAAACCTGCACGTGAGAGTAGGTTGTTGTTGTTCTCCTGTTAATGAGAAGCCACGGTTCACTTACAGATGATAGTTGAGTAGATTTTGTTTCTGTTTGACAACTTTGTGCCTATTTTTAAGGATATTCTGGTGACATATATGTGATATATATGTGTGGATAATTAATTTAAAAGGAAAAAAAAACATCCACAGAGTTTTTTTGAAACGTGGGGTAAAGTTTTTACCTGAAGTATGTATTGGTTGTTAACCTCTTACGCTTAACAACCAAATCTAGTTGAAATCCACCTTCTTGGTTTAACTCTTAAGAGATACAAATCACAGTTTTGTATGATAGCCTTAAGCATAAGAAGTTTATCATGGAGAACACAAAGGGTATAAATAACTACACCTCAAAACATAATGCCAAAATTTTGCCTCAATTAAGCTGGCCCACATGAATTTCAAAGGCACTTAATATCCTTGATCATTGCTCTCTCGCTCTGAGGTTTCCTAGCAGCACCAAGAGAAAATCTGGTGAAGGATTTTTACCTTTAATTAGGTAAGAAAAACCATGTAGTGTTGTCTACCCTGAGGCCCTCAATGAAATCTGCCTTGGTTATAATATTGGTTACAATGATAAATTGCCATAAAGCTGCCTTTAAAAAAACATGTGATTGCCGAGGCCACGCTCTAATGAGGAGCTGCAGCCTAATGCGTTCTGATCTCATCAGAGGGGTTAACAGTGGATTATGCAGAGAGCTTCAAACTACGCTTTTAAAACAGTTAAAGCGATCACGCTGTTAGGGCAGAGAATAACACCGTCTTCTAAATTAACTGAGGTTATCTGACTTTTTAATGTGGAATCACTTCAAAGGAAAAGTAAGAACACTTTAGCAATAAGTAAAACGTAAAGTGCAAGTGTTGGTTAGTCATAGCTAATGTGTTTTAGAGGCTGGTTTCAAATGTCACTGAGGGCAAACATGTAGACGTAGATAGATTAAGTGTGCCTGCAGAGACGAGCATGCACGTACATACACACCTCGTGTGCCGTTGAAGAAGAGGGTCTGCCGGCGAGGATTCTGGATGACCACGATTGACCCATCGTAGTTCTGCAGGCGGCAGGAGATCTGGGCTGTGCCTCCTTCCAAGACTGTTACATTCTCTGCCTGCACTGCCTGACAACGGGCTGTGGGAGAAAAAGATGGATGTTAATATACGACTAGATATACAGAGTGTGGGAAAAAGAGAGAGAGACAAAAACAGGGAGAGGGACAAACAAGAGGAACAGATTCAGAGAATGAGATGTTCAGTTTACACTTCACTTGAGATAGGACCTTTCAAAAAAAGGTACTTAAGGCATCCTTCATTTACTCGCTATTCATTATGCGAGCAGAACAAGGCAGGAATGGAGAGGAGGAGACGAAGTGGTAGAGATAAAGCAATTGAGAGTGAAAGAAAAGAGACCGAAGGACTCAACAAGTACAAGAGGGTCCTTATGAACAATGTGTTCTTATGATTATAGCAGTGATGATTCTGATTAGTGCCATTCATCATCTCACGTGCGCAAACACACGTGGAAACAGCCATATTGCCTCCGGCGAGTCTAACAGAATGCATCAACACACACATTTGAATCCATAATGCCTTATTAATTCTCTAAGTGGCTGTCGGTCTTCAGTTTAGTCACACCAGCACACACACACACACACACACACACACAAACACACGGATAGACAAACACAAACACAACCATGCAACCATGCACGCGCCAATACCTTCGCACAAAGACACACTCACACACTAATCACAGGCTGTACAGTGGCCCTGCAGCTCCCTGTGCATATGAACAATTAAACAGCAGTCTGTGAGTGTTTGACTGAGTGTGAAAAGGCTCTGGCCAAAGTGCAGAACGGTGAGCCCACGGTGGCAGCATGAATACACTTACAGTAGCAGACTCTTAATGCCATTTCTCATCCAGGTGCAAGCTAAACATATTGATTACATTCCATTATCCCACTGTAATGGTTTTTATTACAGGTATTTGAAATGTCCTCCGGAGGATGTGAACCAGCCTCGACTCTTGAATGTGCCAATTCTCTCAGTCACCTGTTTGAGCATTACACATGTTCACATGCTCCTGCAAGTCACACACGCAGGCTGCATATATTCATACACAAAATGTGCATGCCTGCCGAATGACACGCACGCTCACGTAAACTTTCACACATTATCTTGCAAACAAACTTGTCTGGCCCCTAAACCTAATATTTTTAGACAAGGGTGCAGAGAAACAGCGGGGAGCCTCTTTGATGTTGCTGACAGCCCGAGAGTCAGTAATGAGGAGGTTGATTATACTCTGATTGGAGCACCCTCCGTGTTTGTGGGCGAGGTTGTTGACACGGCTCGGCTGAGTCACACCTCCCGCTGAGCACAATGGACATCAAGCGCTGCCGTTTGAATTCAAATGATTTATGTGCAATTAGCTATAAAGCTGCTGGAGCCAGGAGTGGAATATGATTGCCTTGAAGTGAGGACTAGCTTGCTGGCCTCCCCAAAACTAGTATTTACCAATTTGCATCCCCATTTGTTTTCCTTCTCTTCCTGGCAAAGTGCTGGCCTTGGGGAGAATTTAGAGAAAGAACGACATCAATACTGAAGCATAATGATGAAGCGGGCAATAAGGTGTGCCGATAAAGAAGGAAGGACTATACATATTTCACTGCTGGCTAGCAGTGTCTCTGAGCGCTGTAAAACACCTTCAGAAGGCAGGAAATGTTGTGAGACAAACAGATGGCGGCTGCCATGGCAGGAGTTGCTGACTTGACTGCTCCGGACCAAAACAAATGTCTATATCTGCACTCAAGCGCACACAAAGTTTAACTGTGTAAGTGCGTGTGCAAGCACGTGGCATGTACATTGGGTGTGCATATGCAGGTGTTGGCATATTGCAATTAAGCCACTTTGACATCATCAGATCCCGCTGACTTCATCCAAATTGAATTCTGCTCTCGATTTTAATCTCTTTTAATGAAATACTCGAAGCCTACATATTCATCACATCAGGGGAAACAGAGAGACACCGTGGATATTGAACTGAAGACTGAAAGAAACCAAGAGGGGATAAAGACAAAGGGACTCTAATGCTCAATGGAACAGAGGAAAAAACCTTGACAATTACCGCTAATTGTAGTCATTATTGCTCCCATTCTCTGCATCAATATTGTGATTCATATTGGGGGGCATCAGGGCCTGCCACCGCCATACCAATTATTTTTTTTAATGGCTGTTATTACTCATCACCATAGCAACCGGGCCAGGCCAACATTGTTTTAAACTGTGTTAATTGTAATAATGCTGCTGTGCATCCTGACAAAATCAGTGCAGCATCTATCTGTGATTAGTGACCCATCAGAACCAACGGTGAAGAAGGCTTCAAGTGGGGGAGTGACTATATGTGCAGGCAAAGGAAGCGGTCAAAAGTTTGCTTCTGTGAAGAGGCCAGAAAAACTAATTAGCAGTTCCTTTGTACGCCCACTCCTCCTGACAGCTGTCACCCCTTCAAAGGGAATTAGCTGCAGTGGCGTAGCAGCATAGCGCAGAGAACAGCGACAAATGAAAATAAAAAATCGTTGCCTCTGTTGCGAATGGAATGGCTGGCATTCACTGTCGCCTGCTGAGAAATGCCACCCAGAAACACCTGCTGGCTGCTGGTGGATGATAAATCCGGGCAAAGAGTACAGAGGAATGGAGACATGGTGGGGGAATGAGGGTTCTAACCGGGAAATGATAGCATGGAGTTAGGAAGTGATGATTTGGGTATAATAATGCAGCTGGCGGGGGCTGGAAAAAATACACATGAGATGACGCACGTTCTCGCCTTTCATAACCCAGCAGGGCACTTCGGTTTGACTGTAGGTCTTTATAGGCTTCACATCAAGGCTGTGAGCCTGTGCTCCTGAACACCAGCATAGTTCAGCATAGAAAGGGAATGATAAGAGGGCAGTGGGGGGTATCAAAGTATGTGACAGTGGTATTAATCTGGCCCCCATTAAAATCTGCGGCCATAATAAAAAAACTGCACAGGCGTTGAATCATATTAAAAGAAAATGCTGAGAGCAATCAATACCATGCCTGTGGACTGACAGCTATGATCAACGGATAAATAAAACAGGAGGGGGAACACAAACAATCACTTCTCTGTCCAACCAAGCGGGGGCAGTATTTCATAGCAGTGAATTGGTGCCTCTAATCATTCGAAATGCCTCTGTGCCCGCCTGTCACGGGCCTGGGAAAAAAAAGCAGCATTTATTTACTACGGCAATAGAGATCCGAGAAGGGCCATCATTTCAAAATACATAAACAAATAAATAAATAACAGCCGTGCAAATTCATAAGACAAGGCTGTTCAGGGGCCCGTCCTAATGGTCCTGCAATGGGGTTGAGTTATAAGCCGAGGGAGGCAGGGGATAGAGGACAGAGGGGAGGGGATGAAGGGAGGTGTGGAGAGTTAAAAGAGGGGATTTGGGAGGCAGCCAGGTGGACTGCTGGCTCACCCTTGGTCACGGTAAATTCTAGAAACTGCCTCACTGGTGCAGGGTTAGCTGGCTGAATTACCGCCTTGCTGCGCCTCTCTCCCTCGATTTCACTCTCCCCTTATTCCTCTCTCTCTCTCCATGTCTCCGAGAGTGAAGGGAGGAAAAGATGGGATACAAAAAAAAAGACGAGCCACATAAGAGATGAGTTGTCTCCATTTGCCCCATACAAGCCCCCATGTATCCTTGAAGCAGTGCAGCTACTGTCTCCCTATTCATTATCTCTCATTATCTTTCAATTGGACGAGGGCCAAGAGCTTGTGTTTTCTTTGCATGCTGGCCACGGATTTACAAGGGAATCGATGCAGGAGACTACAATGCACAGCCCCTTATGTTATTACTGCTTTGATTAAAACAATAACAGCAGCTCATAGCTTCCACTCTTATGGGGTCATCTGTGAGCTACAACTCCATCTCCTCTCATCTGGATGGACCTTTTTTTCCCACCCTCCCCCAAGTCTGCGAGGCGAGCCACTTTCCACAGTATGTATGCAAATGAACTTTGCAATGTTTATGTGTGCGAGTGTGTGCATGCACACTTGCTCCAGGTTAATCACAGACTTTTGCAGTATACTGACTTTATGAAATAGCTGACTTTGAGGTTCTTCTCCTCCATACCGTCTCTCTGCAGACCTACAACTCTCCCACGTTCCCTCTTCCCACCTTTCTTTTCCCGGTCTAAAATTATCACTCCATCTCTCTCAGGGAGCCAGAGCTCTGCCAATCAAATTCCGCACGAAGAAAAAAAAGACGCTCCCTCTATAAATAATACATAATCCTTTACAAATCTCGCTCTCGTCTCTCTCATTACTTTCATTCTGTTGCTTTCTCCTGTCCTCCTTGTCTTTACTCTCCTTCACTAAGGCTTTTTTTCTCCTTTTTTGAGTGACCCCCCACCCCCACCCCCCCGCACGCTTCCACTTTGTCCACAACTCATAATTCTCTCCTCCAGCTGCATTCATGTCTAATCTCACCATCTCCCTTTTTCACCTTTTATTTAAATCCATCCCTCTCCTCCCCACCTTCTGCCTGATCTAATCCTCCTCTCCTCGAGTCCTCCTCTCTCCACCAGTCCCTTTTCCCTTCTTCCTGTCTTTTTCCTCCTTCTCTCTCCCCTTATCGTTTATTGCATCGTTCATCATTCATCTTACTCATTATCGCTATCCTGAAGATTCCCTCTCCTCTCTTTTCTCTCCTGGGCCTCAGGAGAGTTATTGCAACTCTTTCTTTCTCTCTCTCGTTAGCTGCAGTCTCTTCACTCCGGTCTCTCTTTCTTCCTCTTTCTTCCTGTAGACCCCCCACCCCACCCCAACCTTTTGCGCCGCAATAGTCTCCTTCCAAGCCGCATTGGGCTTTCATTCCCCTTGCAATCTTTCTCACTCCTTCTTTTTCTTTTTGTGACTCAGTGGGAATCTTTTCCTGCCTCTCTGCTGGTTCCATCTCCACACTCTCCTTTGCTAAACACGATTTGTTCTGCAGCTCAAGTCTGCGGCATAATCGCGCTGTTTTTGTAGTGTGCAGGAAGAGAGGGAGCAAAAGGAAAGACAGAAAGAAAGTGAGAGGAGCAAATGGGACAAGCGGACAAAAAATTAGCAGAGCAGGAGAGTGAATATCTCAGTTTTTTTTCTCGCTTTCATCTTCTTCTTTGCTTGTCTTTCTTCTAATTGCAATTGTGTACAGTGTAGTTATGCTCTCACTCCACTCTATCTGTCTTTCTCTCTGTGTGTCTCTCTCATCTGACTCTCTCTCTATCACCCACTGGTGAACTGTGAGCACTGCACTGCTAATCAGAAAAATCAGCATAAAACTGTCTGTGTTCACTCCTGGCCTGTCATCAGAAACATTTACTTGATGTTATTCACATATTTCACGTCCTGTTTCCACCCTCACTTTGCTCCCCAGTCACACTGCCTCCCTCCTTGGCATTGAAATCTGTTGTTGTATTTTTCTCATCACCACCTCCCTTCTTTTCTTTACCTCCTCCCCTCCTATCCCTGCTCCCTCATCTCTCGTTTTGACCTTCGTATCTTTTCTATCTCTCTAGCTCTTTGGTGAGTTTCAATCACCTGGTCCCTCTCTTGCTCTATCCCCACTTCTCCCCTCTGCCGCTGCATTGCATCTCCCTGAGCACCCTGCTCTCTTCTTGTCTACCCATCCCATTACTCTTTCTGCTCTCTCACCTCTCCTTACCCTTCACAAGCCACCATCTTCCTCTCTCTTTTCCTCTTGCCTGTCTTCTCTGACAGCCAAAGCTGGTTAGCTCTATCTGCTGTGCAGCGTTTTAAGGTCCGGGTCTCTCACAGCCAACAAAAACCCAGCAACAATGGCCACCACACACAACCCAACAGCGGCTTAAAGGAAATTTACAGGGCTATTACGCCACGACTACCACACTGGAGATTCACAACAGCCAAAAGCGGTGGTCTTAACACCCCTCCAAAATCCACCACATGGCTGCCTTCCCCTCAGTCTGTATGTGTGTGTGTGATGCTGAGGAATGTGTATTTGAGAGATAGGGGATGAGATGTACGGACATGTGTGTGCATAGAAAAGCAAGGGTGTGTGTGACAAAGCGATATGTGTGCGCAAATTCAAGGATCAACACAAAACTGCTTTACTGGCATGAATTGCATAACCACGTTGACTGCCAAGACACAAACTCATTTTTTCTCTGCATCTCTCATTGTCACCCCCACCCAACATCACCCTCAACATACTATAAAACACAAATGTCCTTCTGTTGATCTAATATGCAACAAAAAAAAGCACTGAATTGAGATTTTGGCGGGCGTGGATGAGAAGGTGCTGTGCACAGGGGCATAACAGTTGTTTACCGAAGAGCAGCAGGGATAGAACATCTCTCTGTATTAAATGCACCACAATAATGACAGGAGGTATTAATAGCACAGAGCAACTCTGCCACTGATCCCAACCCACTTCATATATCTTTCTCCTACCATCTTTGCCTTGTGCTCAATCTTATGACTTTTGGCTTCGAATCTCGACCTCATGTGGCTCTTTTTTGAGGCCTTGTCTCTTGTTTCATCTCTGTACCCCTCCCCTGCATCTCTGTCTCTCTTTGCACAGACACACACACACACACAGACCACGTTGTTCTCCATCTCTGTCTCGATATTTCTCCTTCCCTGCCTCTGTCTTAACCCCCTACTGCACCCCCAATTCTCTTTCTGTTCGACAAGCTCTCCATTTCACTTGCCATATCTCTCCCACTCTGGGGTCCAACTTTCTTTTATTAAGTTCTAAAGAAGAAAGCGGAGAAAAAAAGATTTCAGGCTCTCTCATATGTCCCTGCCTTTGTTTTCATCCGTGACTGTTTCACTTTTGGTCCTTTGGTCCATCCGTCCGCTCTCTGTCTCTGTCTCTGTCTGGTCTCTCATTCCCCCCTTTACTACTTTCACCTCCTGGGCATATGCTTTGGTCACCATATTCTCTATAGTCTTAATCTTAATTACCAATTCTCACTTAATTACCAGCATTTTAAACAC
>JAQLOL010000025.1:9605214-9632450 GCA_029783665.1 Naso thynnoides | reverse complement strand
TTTTGTTAGGTGTGTATTTACATTATTGGAAATGTTTCCAACAATGTTAAAACTCAGGCAAATCTGTAATTTTATTCAAGGTTATGATGTGTTTCATTTTGCTCATTTTGCAAATTTCTGGGCAAGGGTGAATAAATGAATTGCCAGTAAAACCTTATATAACCTTGTTACTTATTTCAAAAATTTTGTTGGTCTCAAAATAATTATTTTGTTTTGCGTCTCTGTCATAAGTTTGAAGCTGCCGATTGGACCATGGAAGCTGCTACAAAGTCCGAGGTTACTAAAAAGCTAAATCACTCACAGATAAGTATTATCTAAACTGTCCAGACTGAGTAATCTCCACTGGGATTCTGTGCATTATAAACAAAATACACATCATTGTGGAACTACTGCTTGAGATACTGCAAACCAATGTTCTTGTTACCTCTATCTATGACAGGGAGAACATCAGAAGTATAAAACAACTGTTCTGAGCAGGTCTAAATATGAATACCAGGCTCTGCCTTCATTGCCCTCTGCTCTTCTTCTCCTCCATCTTTCTTTATTTCTTGTTTGTCTGGCTGACTCGGTGTTAATAGCTAGCCTAGAGCCATGAACAAGCTAATCCAGGTGGGTTTGCTCTGGACCCTCTAATTAGAAAGTCACAGCTCGATCTATGGACACTTTCAGTGACTGCATTTTCTTGAGGCACGGCTCAGGCTTCTTCTTGCAAACACACGCTCTCAGGCAAAGGGATCAATATGGCCCAATCATTTGGGTACATTTTGAGTGACACCATCCCTCTTTCTTCACACAATTAAGGATTACAAAGTTTTGATTTTCTTTATTTTTGGCAGTGTGTTGACAGTGGAGGCTGGTAAATAAATATGAGTCAATACTGCTCACATCATGTCTGTCTAACAAGAATACAAAATAGATTTCTGGATTTGAATTACTGGCTGCCTGAAATTACATGGTTTGGATGTGAATGCTTTAGCAGACACTGTGTTTTTTCATATGCACATATTTCGCCTAACCTTTCTTTGTGTATCTACAGTAAACCAGGAGACGAAACTCACTCTCTGGCGGATAACAGACTTGGCACTGTCTTTTCAATAGTTTTACAGGGTGGAAGGAAAGACATAAAGGCACTGTGGGGGCCATTGTGGAAATCCTATTATTAGTCTCATCCCATTATGCATTTACCATGCATAAACCGTGCATCAACGGGGACAATTTTAGCTGATTCTTTGAGCCTGGCAAGGAACTGAACATGCATTTTAGAACAAAACACTCTCAAGTGACAGCCTGTGAGAACTAAAGATGGAGAATGCTATTGATGGCTTATGCTGCTGTCGTTGAATAAGCCAGTTGAAGCTCTCTACTTAGTAGAAGTGCTCGTCTTTTTCAAATTCACTGTGTTGCATTCACTTTGTCAGATAGAAGACTTGCTTAACCTTAAACCTTTCTCACATTCATGCATACATGTGCTTTTATCCTGAAGACCTGCAGACAAGTTTCCAAATGTAATCCTGTTTTGCAATTTGTCTACACAACAAATTTTTGGGGCGAATCTTTCTCTTTACTGCCAGCGCAAACAAAGACTTTAATACTCATGGGTTCAATGCAAAGAAAAAAGAGACTCCTGCAAATTGCTCCCACAAAGAGATGACTGGAAAAACCAATTTGGTACAAATATGCTTCATTCTATCCAAGCACAACATCAAATTTACATCATCCAAGTACATTCTAGTAGCACTGTGAGGACCTACATCTTAAATACAAAAAACAGTATCCACACTTGTATTATCTTGAACAAGCTCTTCAAAGCAAATGCAAAATGTGAACATATCTGCAAAAACTTCAATGTACTAGTGCAACTCAAAGCACTTGGTTCAGGTGACTTTAAGATTGTGGACCAAACACTAAAAAAATGAAAAGTACTTGAAGCACCAGATGATATGGATCCTTCGCAAACCTTATTTTAGCATTTTGACGATAATTAGTGTTTTAACACTGAAATACCCGACAAACCCATTGTTTTGTATGACAAACCACCTACACTAATCTCACTGTGACTTCTGAGCTATAACAGAAAGTCACAGCTTCTAGACAAGAAAAAATCTTTCCAATAAATGCAATCCCAGCAGCAATTACTTTCTCTACAAAACATAATTGACAAAGCAAATTGGTATATATAATTTGTCAGAGACATGGTTGCATTGTGAATGGAGACTAGACAGGGACAGGAAAGCCACAACATGGGAATAATTTGAGTATATCAGACAACTAGGCTGGACACTTTAATGCAGACAAAACATTTAAAGGTGCTTCTGGCACTCAAAAAATACATACGTGCATTAATTGAAAGACTCACAGTTTATGCATGCAAGCCCCCCCCCAAAAAAAAGTGGGATTCAGCCAAAAAACAAGCTCAGTCATTCCTTTTTAAGTTAGATAAATGCAAACAGCGTTACCTGCCAAGCTGAAAACATATTGTCAGAGCTTTCTAACGAGTGTTTCTGTGTGTGCTGTGAGCCACATGCTACACAGCAACCTGCTGGGAGTAACACTCATTATCCATGTGGCATCCCACCTCCCAGTAACAAGGTGCAACTCTCTGCTCACTGTTTTCTCTGCTGCAGCACATGTGTCAATCTTTCCTCTTTGTGTTAAGAGTGCATGTGCAAACCTGTCTGTGTGTCACGTGTGGAGCGGCCCCTTTGTTCCCTGATGTGTGTGTTTTCATTACAGATTGTCACTGTGCACATACATGCATGTACCAGTTCACTGACTTGCTCTTTTCTTTCCGTGTGATGTGTTTTGATATGTATGTCAACCTGTCAAGGCCACAGTGTGTGATGTGATGTTTAATTTTCATGCGCTCTGCAGGAGGATGGTTGTGTATCTGGGTGTGTATGTGTAGCTGGGAGCAGCGGGGTCTGGACCAGGTTGTCCGTGTGCTGTCGTGGGATATAGTGTGGGTGATTAGAACGAAGCAACTATGTGCCACCTTGCCGGGGGAGGGGGGTACCCTGCCAACTGCCTCGCCTCTATTCCGCCAATTCACAAACGCCTAACAAAGGGATAATTTCTCCCTTGCATGATATAATCTTTCCTTTCACCCAACGTCTCAATGGAAGCCTTTATGGCTTTTTATCACGTCTCTCCTTCCCTCCATCTCTTTCTGTCTTTCTCACTCTGGGTTGCTTTCCCAACCCCTCCCTGCTCATCGGACTCTGTCCCTGCTTGCCCTCTCTGCCTTTCTTCGACCCTTTTCTTGCTCTACTCTTCTCTTACTCTGACCTTACAGAGGGTCTTTGCACTGAAGTCACTGTTACCATTTCTCCCTTTCTCCCTCACTCTCTCTGTCTCTCTCTCTTTCTTTCTTTCTTTCTCTCTCCGGAGGAAAAATCACACACTCATCAGTTTGCCGGCTCTGTTCCTGACGAGCAGGCTCGCAAGGAGAATATTAACGAAGCTCCTCAGCCAATTAACACCTAAAGCACATAACAACCTTTTATGCCAGCAGACACACTCGCGTGCATGTGTGTGTGCACGCTCACACACAAATATACGTGCTGCACATGCACAGAAACACTGCAGCACACAAACACTTGCAGGAAAATACACACATTTACTGCCACACAACAGTAGGTTCAGCCTAAACACACATAAGAGCGTACAAGCAAAGGGGCTCAAATAAACAGACACACGCACACACACAGGCCCCAAAGCAAGGATACACTATTTAACACACACGCCCGCACACACACACACACACACACACACATAAAACACACACACTAATAGATTGTGCTGATGAGTGTGGGTGTAGAGGGAGGGGGACATTTATAGGAGCTGGGGGAAGTAATGTAGGAAGAAAGGAGATGCGAACAAAGTGACGAGCAGCAGCGAGGCGGAGAGAAGGAAGGAGGGAGAGGAGAGAGAGGGAGGGAAGGAGAGATTGTGAAAGCGAGGAGATCGACAGATTTATGGAGTGTGAAGAAAGGCATAAAGAAAGGGGGAAAATCAGTGATAGAAGGTTAACGTGGCTTGGCTGCTCCTGACATGGTTCATGCTAATTTGGAGGGTTTAATAGTGTGTGTATACACACACACACACACACACATATTGGACACTGACATACACATAGTTGTCTTCGCCAGGACAACACACTGCATAAAACATGTTGGTTGGAAGGGCATTAGCTTTGAACCTTTCCACACACACACACGCACATTTATGGACATGTGGGGCAGTATTCTTGTATGCATAAAACATGGCGAGAGACAGCAGGAGCAGGGGGCGTAAGGGAGATAGGGAGAACAAGTGCGAACGGACACAAAGTGTATGGTAATGACCCGGATAACGAAAGATGGCTGCAAAGGGTAGAGTGTCAGCGAGAGTGTGAGAGAGGGACAGGAGGGAATGTGATAAAGTGATGGCGACGAAAGGAGAGAGGGGGAAACTTTCCTCACGGCCTGCTGCTTTTGGATTGAACAGCGTGCAAATGAAAAATGGAGATGAAATAATTAGACAGGCTGACTAGAAGCGCTCATCTAAATATGTAAATGCACTTAATTTTACTTTGATTTGCTCCACTGCTTCCCTATCACTCTCCCACTTTCTTCTTTCCTCTCTGTCCCTCTCATCTGTTCCCATTCCACTCTCTCTTCGTGGTTTCCATCTCCTTTTTCTACCCTCCTCTTTGTCTTTGAATCACGTGCCTCCTCTCCCTTTCTTTACTTCTTTCTCTCCTTGCATATTAAAGCTACACTATGTTAATACACTGTAGGTACATCAGCTCAGTTATTCACTGTGTTATGAAGAGAAAGTGAGAGTGTGTTTAGTTAGCTCATTCATGCTTGTCTGACTCTGTGATGTTTAAGCCTATGCATGTTTCTGCAAGGCTGCACAGACAGCAACATGCGTGCACAGTATGTTTGCGGAGGAGGATTTGCTCAAGTCCATCTTAATACAATATTTCATATCATATGTGCAACAATGGAGAACGCTAAAGTCACTTGTCCAGTTCACACTGGCTGGAAGGCATCCCTTTTGACTAACATTCAATTGAAGCTTTAATGAGCAGCAGTCTGTGATAACCAAATAAAGTATGTAAAGAAGTTACTTTATTAAGAATAATATTTCCTCTTTGTGCTTCTCATAGTTGTGGTGGAGTTATCCCGACATGTAGGCCAAGGTTTTTTGCTGGAATGCAACTCTGGAAATAAGCCTGGTAGCTAAGGGAAGATCCCCTTGATTTAGCTAACTAAAGCCTCATTAGATCAAGCTGAATGGAGTGCTGCAGCAATGAGTGGAAATAACTTAGCATTTGTGAACTTGCGGTTGCCTTGTCTCAAGGTCAATAGGCTTTTATGAAAAGGTTTTTTGTTAAATGTGTGCATAAGGTCTGTGGTTAACACATTCTTGTCAGTAAATACCACACTGATGACTTTTAAAGCTTTACATGTTTTTAAAAAAAGTGGTCGCTAACATTGGCCCAATAAGACTAAAAAGTTTTTCATCACACTAAACATCATCGTACTGAATACTAGCTATCTGCTGCTGCTTTGCAGCCTTGTGTTCATACTTGTGCTCCTACCAGCTATTCTAATGCAAACTGTTCAACTTGTTGACTTATCAAGTTATATGTGTACAGTTTAGCGTAGTGCAGTAGGAAGGTTAGCGGTGGTAATACTCGTAGCCTATGTTTACATGCACATTTAAATTAAGCTACAAACTGGCAATTTAATTGAGTTACTGTCCTTGTCCCATTATAAGCCACAAGTGCTGAGGGAGAATTGATTTATTTTCCAACTCTGCTAAGGTGGGTGGTGATATGTCCCATTTAGCTGGTTGCTATCGGACCTTCTTGCGGTGGACCTAGTAACATACAAAACAAGCTACAAACAAGTTAGCGAGCAGCTAGTGAATTCCATGTCGAATGGTGAAAACATAAACAACTTTAAGTGCTGTATACTTCTTATCTATGCTTTAAGCATACTTTTGGTACAAATTAGATGCACACTAACCCTCATGCTAATATAGTATTCTTATTTTCTTCCTGCCTTTCTCCTACAAATTTATACTGCTCCAGTTCAGGGTCAAAGACCGTCACAGGACTAGCAAACGTGCGCTGAACGCTTAGGCTAGTTAGGGGACAATTGAGTAAATTGATCCCCAACTGCATTATTTTGGTGTATTAGTCCAGCTTTGAGAAATTTGACTCAGTATAATTTCAGCCGGACTGATATACATGTCTTTTAAAAGTTTCAGTTGGACTACTACAATAAAACTTTTTCTAACATCAGCGTAATAAACGCACCGATTTGAAGTCTCATGAATGTAGTTCCTTTGTAGCCTTGCTTTTTACATGTGGTGACCAGGGTGTGCTGCTTATTTTACGCCTGAATTTGACCAGCAGACTATGTGCCGTCTGTGCTGATTCTCCTTGAGCAACCACATGTAGGCCTACTCACATCGTAAGCCAGAATGAAGTTAGCATGTCAGCCTCCAACTAATCTCAGAGAGAAAACTTTCCAGTCCTTTCTGTCAATTCCCCCAGTCTCTCTCTTTTTTCCCTCTCATCTCAGTACATTTGTGCATTGAAGCAGATTCAAAAAGCCCTGGAATAAGCACAATTTTCCCTGCCAAGCTGAAACATTTTCAAGTTGTGTGGACGTGTATTTGCCTTGGTTTGCACCATGCAAATTGGTGGCTAATGGTGCCCACTTTCATCACTCTATTGACTTTGAAAATTTGCCTCACAAGTTGTCTGAACTTTTTAGGGGTGAAAAGTATCGCCTCATGGCCATAATGGACAAACATACAAACAACATATCCATATTATCCTACAAACAATATATCCATATCATCCTATGTCCCACGTTTGCATGCCTGTATGTCTGCATATGTGTGTGTATCAGGCTACTGAGATGATTTGACACCCGTGTTGTAATTCCTATCACAGGCTGGCCCATACAATCCAGCACTAAGAAGATAAGACACAATGCATTCTATTCATCTTCCTTTGAACTTTTGCTGCCCATGTAGTTCACAGCTCTACTGTCTTTTTAAGTCCAATAATTATGGTAACAGTTCACAGCTCCTACTCTAATTAAATACATAAATTCTAAACATGGCTGGTTTTTGCACCTTGTAAACAAAACTGGCTGCAAAGAACTGTGAAATTAAAATCTTCCTTCCTCTAATATTTGCCAAGAACCTTTGCTTTTTTAAGTGTATGTTGACTGAACATGTTATTAAATTAAATTGTGCATTTTAATCTCCACTTGTATTTGGAGCTCCTCTTGAATCAGTGAAACTATCATCCTAATAATTTAACTTCAAGAAAATCTCAATTTTAATGACACTTCACCTGGAGAAAAAAATGAAAACATATTAATAAGTTTGTGTGTGAGTTTGTGAGTGTGTGTGTGTTTGTGTGTGTGTGTGCGTGCTTGACTGAGTGTGTGTCTCCTGTAAATTAGAAGAGTCACGGAAAAAGGCAGCTGTCATTCTTAATGACAATCTGTCAGAGCTCCTCTCTAACTGCTCCTCCTCTTTCATCAGGCTGTCTTCTCTGTCTCCGAGCCCGTTCTCCTCTCTTTAGTCCAACTTGTACCAAACATCCCTCACTGGGACACTCACTTCCTGTTCCAACAAGGTGACTCTGACAGCAGTCCTCCTCATCTTACTTCTTTGAGTTTCTGTTTTTGGCCTTTTCTCTTTCTCTCCACATTCTGTTGTCTCTCTTTATAATTTTAGATATTGTTGTTGTTGTTTTTTTCGCTTTCTGACATGTTAAAGCTCTGATGTGACATTTGCAGATCTCATACATGATTTTGATCTACGCCTCTTGATTTATGCTCTATAGCTAACTCTTTCGTGGAGATCACTGAACTGTAGGGCGCTTTTGTTGGTGGTGTGGATGTTGATTATGTTTTTTTTTTTACTTATATTCTATCACTCTTTTAAATTGATTTTTATGATTGTATGCTCCATAAATATTTTTGTCCTTGAACAACTACAAACTTAAATGTTGTAGCACTTTTTAAGACATAATCTCTGTTCAAACAAACACACCTGAAAACATATTTTACATGAACATATTTCCACATAAACTGACATGCGTGTGCAGATGTTGAGAGGATTAAGAGGTTTGGTTGCTTAGTTGCAGGCTTGGCAACAGAGAAGGAAAAGAAATGAGGGAAATTTTAACAATAGTTTTGCAATTTTAAAAAAACAAAACAAAACATGGTAGCGTGGATTCCACTTTCCACATCACAGTTAGATTATCATAAAAGACAAATGATGGTCAATACTGACAATGACTATCTCACTAATAATGTTTTTTAAGGGAAATAGTTGTTAAACATGTTAATGATTAATATTATCATGAGTATTATTTATTGGATTAGAGCACGTTTATCATTTTTCTTCAAGCTAAAACCTCACCCTGTTCTCCATCATGTCTCCTTCCGCCGCTGCTGTCTGAAGTCCAAGAACGTGAACTGTCTTGTGGGTTTTGATTTTATTTGTTTTCCTTCAGTGCTTTGAAGTTCTTGTTGTTTTCGAGGCTTTGTTATTTCTGTATTTCCATCCTTTCATTCTCCTCCGGCGAGAATAAAAGTGTGACATTCTTTGTGTTCGAAGTTTTTTTTTTTTTTTCTGACATCAGATAGCTGAAGGTATCAAATGCAACATATTTTCTCTCTCTGTCCCTCCCTCACTAACACTCACCACACTGCCCACATACATCAGTACTGTGCTGCAGCTGGTTGGTACCCATCACTGCTTCCACACCAGTGACCCTGACACTGCACTGTTATTATTCATGAGCCCTTTCCTGCTCTTCTCCTCCCCTCGCTTGTTTGCATCTTCCAGTTTGAACTATCCTCAGGCTCTGTTTGTGATTTATTAAGCGCCACCACTGTTTTTACCTTTAATAATTAGGGTTTTCTTGCGCTAGACTGAGCAAAGAACACATGCACAAAACAACACTAAAACGCACGTCAATCACTCTCTGCAGAAATAATTAGGTTAACATATCTACAATTTATTAACCATACTTTATATAAGCAGAGAGAGCCAAATGCCTGTCTCCATTTTTTTAATTGTTTCCCAATTGGACTCATGATTGGTTATTATGAGTTTTATTTAAAAAAGAGAAATTATGTGAAAAGCTGTCACATTTTGACTCCCTTTTTCCTTTTATTAAGGGCTGTCAATCTCACACATGCACACAACGGATCACAGCGAGGAGCCAAAAAACTGCTTCAGCCTTTGTCCCTGCCGTGCTAGGTGAAAGAAAACATTTATCACTTCACGTACGTGTATTGCTTTTCCC
Organism: Naso thynnoides; assembly: GCA_029783665.1. NCBI lineage: Eukaryota > Metazoa > Chordata > Actinopteri > Acanthuriformes > Acanthuridae > Naso > Naso thynnoides. The sequence continues at coordinate 9,623,116 of JAQLOL010000025.1, read as the reverse complement.
CATTTATTGTACAGCAGGCTACTGGACGCTGTTTGCCTTTTAACAAGCAAATACTTCATACAGCTTTAACGAGCCAATAGCACAACGTGCCTCTCAAAACACAGAGCACGGTGAGTTTAACACACAAACACGCATATACACACACACACGCACGCCTTTATTTACTCCTGGATGACTCAAAGTGGACGGAGAGGCTGCCAAGCTGCAGCCGAGGGATCCACAAAATGAGCTGAAGTAGCTCACAGCAATTAAGCAGCCTAAATTTTATATACCTCCCGCCTCTTTTAAAAAATTCCTGATTTCACATTTCATTCAGCTTGATCAACAGCACGCTTGGTTAACTTGCTCAGGGCAACTTGAGGGATTTGAGACCAGGCAGATGAAGAAGAATCAGACCCCAACTAGCATGACTAACACACTTGCAACCCTGCTGCTATCAGGCAGTGTTTTATCTGTGAGGTCCCGGTGCACCTGTTGATAATTCTAATGAAGAGAATAACATCCCCAGCAGGAGACTAAATTAAGCTGCAGCAGCCACAAACGGGCCTAATAAGGCACTATGTGGAGCTGGCACTCCGATGCACAGATTCCAAGATATGTGTGTATGTGTCAGATAGATCGAAGGGTTCCAGATTCATTGCATGACCCGGGGAGAGCCTGAACTTTACAAAAAGCATGTTTTCATAAATATTCATCTCCTAGTTCACACCACGCAACACACAAGTAGAAACACAGAGTTTTATGATTGCAACGGCTCTGACAGCAGCCCTTCTTTAATTTCCTCTAAGTCTTAAACGAGAGCTTGAGCCCATGGTTTGGTAATGATAGTTATTACATTGCTCTGCCCTACACACACACACACATACACACACACACACACACACCTACACACCATCTATTTGATACATGTGCAATCGTGCAGTTCAATTATGGAGTTATTCTGAAAGGAACCAACACAGTGAGCATCACAAACCCACTCATATGCAAACACACAAACACAATAAACAGCATCCCTAAAGCTCTCTCTCACACACACACGCACACACATGGACACACACAGACATAGTCACATACACAATTATCCATCGCAGCTGGTCCAGCCTCCACACCCAGCTCCTCATACCAACATCCGTCGCTTAGCAACCAAATATCAGGAAACATGCTCACCTCTGGACGCTGCCCCTAAAAGGTAGCCAATCAGGTGAGTTGCTCCCCTGGGACAAACTACTGTGATCAAAAGGAGAGGGGGAGGGTAAGTGTGGAGGGTTAGTCGATAAGGCCTCAGTGTCGCAAGCACAAACCTTCCTTCTTCTTCTCTGTCAGGCTTTTCATTCTGTTTTTATGTTCTTTTGACACAGTTATTGATGTCAAAGCCCTCGAACTCCATTCTCGTCAGCTCTACTTCTCTCTCCTGCCCTCGCTTGGTGTGTAGGAGACTCTCTGACATTGAAACCTAGAGATATTTTGTAAATATACCGCAGCAGATGCATGTAGGAACTGTGTATTGTGTTTCCTATGTGGTGCTCATAGACAAATCTGGATTAAAGAAAGAAGAGGTGTCACTTATCCAAAAACAAATACTGGTGTTATTTTCAGGTTACAGAAATTTATGCATTTCTATCTCTACATTTCACCAAAAAAATATTAATTTTCTCTTTTCTGTCATTGTTTTCCAGACTTCATCCTGTCAGATTTGGCTTGAAACATGCTGCTATCCTGGATGCCTCAAACAACAGGACGTGGCTGTGATGATATTTTAGATTATGACAGTGTTTGTAATGCAACATGCTTTGAGAGGGATTATGTCCTCCCAGAGAATTTCATTTCTTCTTGTAGCTGTCAGGTGATTGACAGTAAGTGGAGCACAATGTAGCGCATTGATAGGAAAGCACTCAACCTGGGGACTCTGGCACAATGAGATAATGATAATACAGAACCCTAACAAGACCAAATAGAGGTTTCATTTTTTACTCTGATGGATTTTCTGTCTTAGGCAATTTTCAAGTCTGTGCAAGTTGTTTTTTTCAGCAAAGTAAAAATTGCAATAAAAACAGTTCTTCTGATAGTGGAAAAAATTAACTATTTCATGTCCAGCTCTGTTAAAACAGGATGAGGAGGAAGAGTGCATACCTGGTATCAACGTCTGTCAGTTCACACTTGGCACTACAGTGTATCCTCGAGTGACCACTCAGGATCGGATCTCTCTATATGCACCTCAGCACACATATTGTTTCCTTTAACATGCAGAGACAAACAGGCCCAATATTCACACAAACAAATAAATAAATATATTACTAAGTTACCAGTGAGAAATTTAAAATTTTATACAAACTACATTATACTAAACTAAACATATTATTTATCAAAGCTCCCCAGAGGAACTTTTAACTGGTTATGAAGCAGTGTAAATTTAATATTGATGCCTCACATCTAACCAACAAATGAGACCATCGGCAAAGAGATCGGAGATTACTATCCTGCCTTTCACATGAAAATCACCTAACAGCACACAGGCCGAAGAGATTTTTTGTTGTTTGGAGAATGATTGATTTGAGGTTGTTTTTTTTTTTTTTGGCTGTGACCACCAGTTCTATATGTTGCTCTGCTGGTCTGTCAGCTGGTCGGTTGGCTCACAAATATTGCCCACTCTTTGTGGCCACAGTTTTCAGCCTAGGAGGTTGAAATTTGTCATGGAGATCAAGTGTCTGGGAGTGAAGGTGTGTCTTTATATTCATGCCAATTGGCTGAAAGTGGGCGAGGCGATGGGAGTGACTGTTTGCAACAAGGGTTAGGGTGGGCTAACCCTAACTTCCAAATAGACTCACAGACTTGCACTAGATTTAGTGGAAGGTTGTTCATGAGCCAAAAGACAGCTGATTAACTGTTCGGGCTGACTGGCAGAAAGGAGGCGTGGCATGGCCAAACTTTGTAGAAATACACACACACATACACATACACACTATTTGTTAATGGCTTTTCCGCCCCATTCCATAACTCATCAACCATTTGTCTTAGACTTTAGACCCTTGTGGGAGGCATCACTGCAGACAGCAATTTTTTATTTGGGATGTGTCTGTAATGTTCTGATAACATGCAACATTTTGGGGGTTGGTCACAATTATTGTGAATTTGCGCTTGTTACTATCTATGGTTGGAAGCAGGAGGATATTTGAAAGTTCCTCAGAGGGGCTTTAACAATAAAGCTCAGATACCCCTGCTGGCCCCTAATATAAACTTTCAAAATCTAATTTTAAAAGAACTAGAACTTCTGCAATGACAATCCAATTTAAACAATAATAGAGAGGCAGAGGAATAGATTATAGATGCTCATCCTCACCTTACACGCCAACAAATTCCGCTCCCACTGGATACTGTCTGATCAGCTGTGATGCTTGTGCATTACAAGATTTAGTCAGGAGAGGTACAGATGTTGTGTTGTAATTATCAGACATGTTTGGCATTATTGGGGTAGCTCAGATCAATCTGGGGGTTCACAAGGTTGGCTGAAATTGAATCTTAAACGCCTTCACTCGACCGGAGAAATTTAAGCTGACCACTGGTCCCTATCAAGCCTCTGATCCAATTGTCCGGGTGGGCAAATCTGCTGTAAATCAGCCTGATAATCCTTTGGCATACCACCAACCTTACTCTGTCTGTGTCCTACACCCTTTCTGACACTCTCACTCATTCCACACTGCATCTGTTCTCTCCTTCCTCTCCTGTGTTGTGAATTGAAGAGATATTTTTTGGCATCCAGGATTTGGGAAACACAAGTCCTGCTTTCTGCAAAGACTCTCTCACTTTCAGGTGAGGGGCTTCATTCCCATTGTGGCCTATAATGGTAAAAAAAACAAACATAAAAATGTGTGAGCAACTCAGGCTACAATCATCTGTCAACACATGTTATTATGTTCCAGGCAGCGGGAAACAGTGAAAACCTCCGACTTTTTGTTTCACTCCATCCCGCTCTCTCCCCTCCTCCCTCACTGGTTCTCCATCCGTCTGTCCCTGTGCCTCAGCTGCGATCCTTCCATCATTGCTATCTCTCCCTGGTGTGCTGTGCTTTTTCGCCTCATCGCTTCACCGGCCCCCTTCCTCTTCCTCTCTACCCCCTCCTTGTCTCTCTCTCTCTCTCTCTTTTCCCCTCTGTCCCTATGTTGTTCCTGTTCAATACACCCCCCACCTCCATTGCACTACCTCTCCTTGACTCCATCCTTTTCCTCAACTGCCACTCCCCCCTTCCCTCCCCCGTCCTTCTGCGTGTCATCATGCATCATGCCATTCCTTATCAGTTTGTCACATTCTGCTTCTTGCTGAGTATTTATAATCCATTACACTATCTCTCTCTCTCTCTGTGTCTTCTGTTCTTTGTCTCCTGTGTTTCATCGGATCTACATGAAGCAATTATCTGGCTACCATTGGCTGCCCCGTCTCTCTCTGTCTGTTTCAGGCGTGTTCGTTCCTCAGTGTGTGTTTGCTGCCCTATGTTCAGTGTCCACACCTGACACGTGTCTATAAAGGATCACTATGATCCATGATACTTCTCAAAGAATCTGATGTTTCCCATGTATTATTGAATAAAATATGGGGTACTATTAAGAATTCAAAACTTTTTTTGAAAACAACATTTGCAGCATTGATATTTTTCATCACAACATGTCACTGTTTACTACTTCCAGGGGTTTTAGAGTGTAGATCTGCAACCGTGTTAGCTGCATTCTTACTTCTTCATTTATTAGTGGGAACATATACTGAGCTGTCCCAGGAGGACATCTGTTTTCTGTAAAATGTGCTGTGCAGTTTTCCTCTGGCAGCATCAAACAGTGCAACTTTTTGTTGCATGGAAGCAGAAAATTGAACTGAAAATCAGTTTGAATGGATCTAATGTGCTCCTTTCAGTAAAACTGCATTGTTTTGGTTTTTTGTTTCCATGGCTGAAATTTATTCAGAATCGAAACTGATCAGTTGCATCAATGGTTGCTTGTTTGCAGAATCTGATGGTCCTTGTGTCCGGTAGTTGTTGCAATGAACACTGGAGCAGAGTTCAAAGAGAGGACAGGGGAGAGGAGGAGCTTAATAGGTTGCACACACACACACCCACATACACACACGAAGAGGAACAGCAATCGAAAGCGATGGCTCTGGTGTAATATTGGAGCACAGGGACACACACAGATGAAATGTGAAGTGTTAGCTGATGGTACCGCACAATAGATTAGAGCATGGGGAAATACACTCATGCACACGTAGGTGGCGGGCAAATGCAAATTGAAATAGCTAATATCCCTGTGTGGAGTCATAGCATGGACACACCCACACCCACACACACACAAACACAAACACAAGCCTATTGCACTCAAGAGCGCACACTGTTAGTCTTATAACCCTTAGGCCAGAATTGTCCCCAAAAGATCCTTCCCCCCTGCTGCTCCCAGACGACGTCTTGAAATGTGTGCTCGTGCTTGTGATTGGTAAGTTTATGTAAGTTTGCATGTATGTATGTATGTGTGCGTGTGTGTGCGTGCGTGCGTGCATGTGTGTGTATGTGCATGCTCCTCTAAGGCCAACAGTGATGAAAGCAGCCTGCAGAGATAAGACAAGCTTCACCATGACACCTAGCACACCCTGGAGGACTGTAGACACCCTGCTGCTCATGGTGGTGTGAAAGATGGATGGAGGAAAGGATGAAGAGAAGAAGAGAAGCAAAAGAGTCTGCGAATGGGAGATGGAGGCCGACGGGGGAGAGATATGAATGGAGAGAGTGCCGAGCTGAGAAGGAGAGACTGAGAGGACAGGTAATTTGCGATGACAGAATGAGAAAGGGAAAACAAAGAGCTAGCGAGAAACAGAGAGAGGGAGGAAGCAGGAGAGACGTGCAACGTGATGGATAAATACACAGAAACAAGAAAAGATGAAAGGGGTCGCAGAAAGATGGAGGGAATCTTCATCAGAGATGAGGAAGAGGTAAAAAGAGTATTTATATAAGCCCTGAGGGGAGAAGAGGGGAAAAAAATGTGTGAGTTTGAAACACAGTACACAAGAAAGAAAGCAGAAAGAGGAGCGAGGGATGAACATGAAGAATGAGAAAACTTGAAGGGGAGCTGCCTTTTGAAAGCTATTTGGTCCTGAGCCGCCATTAATTCAGCCCGCATTTAGCTCTCTCTGTGAAGAGCTTTGGTAACAATGGATTCATCAAGCAGCGTGCACGATTTGAATTTAACTTCACGAAGGGAGACAAGGATGGAAAAGGGGGTTTAGGGGGTAAATCTGAGTGGTGGAAGAGATTCAGTAAGGAGAAGAGGAGGGACGGGCCAAGTGTTCAGTGCTCCTTCATTGTGTTGAGGGCCATTCATTACAAATAAATGCTCATGAGAAGGGTGGAGTGTCAACCTTTATTGTCACAAAGATGAGTTATTGTTTATTGACGAGGGAAGTCACAAAAGGACGCAGGGAGGATAACGGTGCCTTTGTATTTTTGTGTGTGTGAGGGTGCGAGTCTGCAACTTAGGCGAGACAGTGCAAATCTAATGGTACACTCATGCAAGTATGTGTGTGGGCAGGATCAAACAAATGGAAGTAAGACACAGCTTGATTATTTATATGGGAAGGAAAATCTAAATAATTACACGCAATTTATTCCCCAGAAAATTGCATCAATTTAAAAGTCCTCCCAGGATGAGCTCACGTGCAGAGTGGGCTACCACGCTGCATTTTAAGGAGGCCATGCATTTCTGGCATGCCCCATTCCCCACATAATTGACTAGCTGCTCCTCCTCTCTCTTCTCCTGTCCCTCGCTCCTCTCCCTCAGCTGGGATTATTTACCATTTACAATATGCCGCTGCATCATCTGTCACTTCTGTTGTCTGCTCATCTCTCTCCCTCCCTTCCTCCCATCTCCCTTGTCAAACACTGAGGTCATTGTGAGCCGTAAAATAGCAACAGACAAAAGTGTTCTCTCTCTTGCTTTTCATCCTCATCCTCCTCCATTGTCTTCCTCTTCCCTACTTTTCCTGCTCTCATACCAAAACTTAGCATGTCGCTTTTTCCTCCTCTGTCCTGCTCAGACCCACAGGTTCAGATAAGAGCAATCTGCTAATACGGTGACCAATAAAGAACCCAGTAAACATTCTGCAGACTTGTTTGTCGACACTAACATGAAGAGCCTCTATAAAATCACAGTTTATCACTCACAGTTTCACACCAACACGAGAAGGTCGGAGATATGTGAGGCTCATTGTCGTGGGTTTTTATTTTTCCAGGAAAATATGCAGAGAAACAAAAAAGTTCTATCTGATTTTCACACATTTTATGTCCCCACACATTCGCAAAGGCTGCTGTGGGTCCTGCAGCAGGAAGACTCTGATCTTTGCTGTTTACAGTAAATGAGATCCCTTTGTGAAGAGACAGCTCAGAGAATGCTTCGGTAATAGAAAGTGAAGAGACAACTGGGGATAAAATGCAGATGAGCTGCTGATTATGCACAAGAGTCCCTCGAAGTCATGGTCGGATTATGAGATGATGGGTCCCAGGGTATTGCTGCGTAAAAGCCCCCCTTCTAACCATAATGGTAAAGTGACCAAACAGATTTTTTATTTCTCCCTGCACAGTCGAAGCATCTTTATTGAATGGTGTCACGAAGGGGCAAAAGATCTGCAGTAACCATTCTGCAGAAAACCTGAGGGGACAAACACACATGAACCCTTTGAAGGTGTCACAATCGTTTCTTTCTTTTGGCAACTTCAAAGAGAATATTTGGCCTCTTTGTTCAGTTTGTCAGAAAAAAAAGTATTTCTTTTTCTATTTTACTCTGCCATGTGAATTCTTAATGTCACTTCACACTGAGGCTGTGGCATATATGGGGCCTGCATCCCGTTGGGCCCCCCGCCCCTGCACACTGTCGGCCTGACTGAGAATCAGTCAATCCACCGTTAAAGGAAGGAGGAAGCAGTGCTTGGCTGTGGCAGCTGCTGTGAAAGAAATAACACACTACAGGACCAGTTTACTTACTTGTTTATGCATTACTAGGGTATACACATTCTCATTCATTCAGTATACAGATGAATGCAGACATGTATAGTATGTGTACGCAACAACATCAATGGAGCTGATCTGACAGTCAGTCCATCCTTCTGTTTATTCTCTACATTGGGCCTTGTTACGTCAGCCTATCATCACTCTTTGTTGACCCTTACACACACACACACACACACACACACACACACACACATACACACACACACAAAGAACCTCCATGTCTCTGTGACACAAAGAGAATTCAGAAAACCCCAGAGACAGTCAGTGCATGAAAAGGCTCTCCTCCAACAGGCTCATGTATTCAGCCCCGTACCCCAGTGGATCTGCCCTATTTGACAGAGCAGAATGGCGAAGGCTCTCGTCAAAGTATGGGACAGAACGGTGTGACACAGTTCTCACACTGCTGAATGACACACCAAAGCAATACAACACCACGTCCCTCCGTTTAAAGGGGTAATCTCCCTCAATTACAGCTATATTCAAATGTGTCTAAGGCTCATGTGAAGCTCCATTTAAAACTCTCTAAAGCAAAAAATACAGGCTGTATTTGGAGGGGATGAAGCAATGAGTGAAATATATATGCCGTATTAAAACACAGTTATTGTAGATAACTCAGTGAATGTGAAAACAGCAGAAAAAAAAAGCACTGAGGTGTTATTCTTACCAAAAGCTTTTATCTAACTTGTCAACCTTGAGAGCCATGCTTAATGCGTATGTGTGTTTTCTGGTAAATAAATGTCTATTTTGCTGCTCTTAGTTGTTGATGAAACGGTAATTCAACTAGACACATTTCATGAGAAACACTTTCCTTTGTTGCTCTAGATAAGGAACAGTAAAAGCTAAAATGTATCTGTGTGGCACCTTTATATAGAGAACATCACAAAGTACTTCACAAGTCAATAAATCAAAATGAATAACAAAGACAGACTTTGCAGTAAAACAGAATCATCAGTAAAAGCCGCTTTGTACATTTAGGTCCAGATGTCAGATAAACCTGAAGGCTGCTGCAGATCGTGAGGGCCACGAGTGGAGCCTCACTTTCCTTTTGATCCTGAACTTCCACTGAGGAATGGTCAGTCAACCTTGTCCGGTAAAAAGGGAGGTGAAAAATTCATAAAGGATACATGAAGCAGCTTGATTGCGGAGAGCCTTGCAGGTCTTAAGCAGATTCTTGAAATCAACATACATTTCACCAGCATTCAGCGAAAGAGAACCAAGAATAGGGGTGATATGAGCCCTACAGCTGATTCGTCTTTCTCTGGCATTCTGAACAAGCTGCAATTTCTGAGACGCCGACAGCCAAGAAAAACCGAAGCATTTATAATCAATTCCAGTAGTTGTTTTGAAGCACAATAGGCTGTAATTTGGAAATATTTTCAGGAAAAAAGCAGGGTTGGGACAGAAGTGACTGAAAATGCTGCACAAAGTTAAAAGTTTTGGTAATCAGAACAACATCAATGTTTCTCCAACACTATTCTGAATAAATCAGTAGCTCAGCTCAGCACCTTAAAAGATTAAGTCTTTTTAAAATTAAGCTGGAAGGAACGATGGGCTTTTCAGTCTTATTAGCAGATACACAGTCCTATACTGCACCTGATATGGCTCTAATGAATGTTATAACAGAGTCTCATCTGCATATCATCCATGTTAAAACTGTTGACAGGTGGCTGAAATTGTTGGGGTGGCACTAATTTCTTTGGCTGAACAAATAAAATGGCGCCTCTCACGAAAACATCAAAATAATTTGCGGAGTATTTGACATCTGGTGGTTCTTTTGGAGGTGTACTTTCTTTTGAGTGGGTCCTCATTTTTCCATATTACTTGCTCTACTACACAGATATGTACACACACTGCCAACTCTTTCACACTTCTCCACTATTCCACAGTTGGGGGGGTGGTAATACGCCAACACACGCAGTAAAGCATCAACAATCAGTGCAAACTGCTAGCAAACAAAAATAGATGCAAGCAATACATGTTTAAAAATATTCCAAAAATTTTTGTTACTTAGATTTTCCTGAGAAACACTATAAGAGCACACACAGTATGTTTTTGTTTATATACAGTGTGTTCCTTGTCATATATATAGCAAAAAGAAGAAGAAAAATCAATATTTAATGTGGATTGGCAAACCAAGATGAGCTCAATAACCTCCTTTTTAATCTAAAGTGTTATGGGAGTGAAATTGCCAAGGAGGAGGACAATTTTCCCGTTATGTTTTCAGCCTCTTTGCTCATTTGCTGCTGATGGCCAAAGTGAACCAGAGGGGAGCGGCAAGGCTGTGGGATGGGGCGGGGGAGGGGGGACAGTAGGTGGAGGAGAAAGGTGGTGCTGCGCTGATGGGACTTTTATGGTGTCCTGTGTCGCTGGAGCGTGGAGCTGAAAGAGGAGGGATAAGGGCCAAGAGAAAAGAGTGTCAGCAGGGCCTCTGGAAGGATACGCTCCAGAGTGAGCACCTGGTGGGTTTGGAGGGCTTAACAGAATGGAGAAAAGACAGCGAGAGTGTCTCTAACTGTGAGGGAGTGTGTGCATTGTTCTATATTATACTCCTGTTTTTTTGCATGTTGAGTGAGAAAATCTGCCAAAGCTCCATTTGGGATTAGGCTTTAGGTTAAAAGAATTATGCTACTTTTGTACAAAGTTGTGCTTTAAGGTAGAAGGGAGCAGCATTTCAATTGGAATTCACAGTATTTCTTGCCAAAACAGACATTGAGGCTGAACATAAGGCAAGAAATGAGCACAGACAAATACAAAATGTCCCGCTTTTTGCATGAAATTGACTTCTCCCAATATAAAATGAGTAAATCCGAGACAATCATGAGTGCATTTGGAAGAAACTTCACCCTGCCTCATCACTCTTGACACTTAACAGTCTACAGTTGTGCCTTAACACAACAAGGGACTGGATGTCTCTTCACCCTGCAGAGACAGAAAACTTGTGAGTGAGGACCCTGTTAACCTTATCCAGCCTCTGGAAAGATGGCTGTCATTTCACTTGTGGATGAGAATAGAAATAAATAGAAATAAAACGCACAATTTTTTCATGTAAATGAGTCACTCAAGGCGTGATAGTTTCTCATTTCTTTCTCATTCAAGAAAGTGGCCATTATTACAATGGTGACAAACTATCCAATCACACTGTGCAGCAGTCCTTGACATTGCAGGCACATTACGAAACTCCGCTTGTACAAAAGGAGCAAAAATCATGCTGTGTGACACTGTTTTCCCCCTTTGCAAATGTGTAATTTCCATCACGCCACATTTGTGCCAATCAATCATAGATTCGAAAATAAAGTTTCAAAAAGTCAAAACAGGAGACAACAACATGATTTTTTACCTTGTTTCTTTGAATCTTTAAGTATGAATTTCCAGGTTGTATTTGACGGAGCACTCAATTCCAATGATTACTCTTGGCCTAAAATACAAAACAGTTAAATAAATATTTCTTCTCTCTGCCCTCTCACTTTGGGGTTACGGCATTGGTTAGGATACTATTTTGGGTCAGAAAGATGACTAGGCGTGGTTGTGGCTAAGGTTGGGTTTCCAGTAGGGTGAGGTCAGGGGAAACATGAGCTGATGGCAAAGAAAAACTTGACAGAACACCGGCAAAAAGAGTACGTATGACACTCCATTTTTATTTCCATGTAAATCAAAGGTGGTTTATTCTTAAAGCCTCTGCAACAAACTTCCATTTGTATTGATTGTAGCGGGGCTTGGGGGCAAAAGCAGTACTGCTTTCTCTCATGAGATCTTGTCTAGCACGAACATTTGTTTTAAAGGAGAGTGAAAGAAACACGCCACTTCTTTGCACAACACCAGTTCAGCCATAAACACATAATATTAAAACTGTCTAAAGAAAAATATCATTTTGCTTCCAACCAGAGATGGTAAAAAAAGAGAACAGTGGATCAGTCATGCTTGCAAACAAGAAATAGTCTCCTCTGGTCTGTGTGCTGCAAAGTTTTTCATAGCGTTTGCGTTGGCTGAGTGGACCAGGCAACGGCGTGTAGAAGACAGGATGGTAATCTCCAGTCTCCTCATCAATGGTCTCATGCAGATGTAGGTGAGATGTGAGACATCAGTATAAAATTTGGACTGCTTTATAACAAATCAGTATAAGTTCCTCATATAGGGAATTTAGAGGTGGGCCAGAGTTAGGGAGACTATTTCTCAGAGTCACATGACAGTTGACAGATGGTATGCTTAGGGGTCAGTGAATAAGGGTAATCAATGTGAGCAAGGACGAGTTACACAGGCACACTGTTGAATGCGCTCCTCCAATTTTCCCATCAAATCATGTTTGCGTGTATCTCTGTTTTCTATTTACTCGTATCAGAGCCATTTGTGTGTGTGTGTTTACCCACGTGTGCATGATGCAGTGTTTGGAGGTGCCTGAGTACATCTCTCGCTGTGTGCAATCTGGAGCCGGTCTGTGGTTGTTGTATCCCCCCCCCCCTGCAATCCCTCCGTCGGCTCCTCTCAAATGGCAATTTGTAAAACATGGCCCTGTGTTAGCCCTCTACCTCGCCTCACAGCCCTTCCCTGCACGACCGCTCCCCTCCCTCATCCGTCCTCCTCTTCGCATCACTCGTTTTACTTCCTTCACTTACTTTCCCTCATTTTTCCCATCTCTCCCTCCTCTCATTTCCATGCCTCCTGTGCACTCTGCATCCTCTCCCTGCCTGTTTATCTCCCTTTGTTGTTCTGTCTCTTTATCCCCCTCATTTGCCCTTCCTAGTCCATGTGATTTTTCTTCTTCATTATCTCTTCCTCTTTTTTAGCTGTCCATTGTTGCTGCTACACTCTCATTACCTCCCCCATCTCGCCCTCCTGAACTGATTTTATGAGTTTTTCCAGAAGAATCTCCTTCGCTTCTTCCACATGATGTAATTAATTGTTTGTTTCGCAGTACAGTACCATACAGTACTATATTGTTATGCGCATAAAGATGAGGATGCTGTTGAAGTTACACATTAAACTGAATCCTTTAAAAACTGCTGCTCACTTGGGCTCTACTCCCAAGAGGAAGTCGGTGGGAACAATAAAAGTTTTGTGCTGCCTTCGCTGTCAGTCAAAGTTAAAAGGGGGGACATGCAGGCTGGTTGGTTGAGTTGTTGTCAGTATAACAATTTAGCTTCACTTGAAGGGAGAATTCAGTGAAAACATACTGCCTGCCGTATCGCTGTGAGATTAGGAGACGAAAACCCATGATGAGGCCCTTGGTACAGCGATAGCAGTGTGCATACATGCGTTTCTCTTTCACAGCTCCCGTCTTGCTTAATGGTGCCTTGAAAATTGAAAGAGGAATGGCTGAGGGTCGCTAAGTATAGAAGGAGAGACGATGGAGGATAAGGACTGATGCATAAATGGAGGAGAGGAAGAAAAAGTTGAAGGACAGATGAGGAATAGAGTGATGAACACAGACCGACTCTCTTCTTTCAGCCTTGACTGCCTCATATTACCTCCCTCCTCTCCTCCTCTCCACTTGTCTTGTCTCATTTTCTACCAATAACGTCAATTGTTTACCCTAGCCTATTATTCAGCTCACCTCTATTAAATTTGTTCCAGGATTCACTCTTTTGCATTATTGGCCAAATGCAGTTGTACGTCCTCCTCGCTGTCCTTAACTCTGAGGTAAACAGTCTCTCACTCTTTTATCTTCATTAACCGTCCCTCCACCCCTCTTTCCCCCCTTGACAAATCCATCCATCCACCCTCATGCCTACACACACAAATACACGCGTGCCGGTGAGTGTCACTGAGTATTTCCATGACAACGTCAACATGAAAACCGCCTCCCCGAGGTTCCGCTAATTTGCATTTCATTTGCATGTTCCACGAGCAACCGGCGGCATTTGACTTTGGCAATGGCGGGGAAACTGGCATGACCCTGTCTGTTTTTCTCTCTCTCAGTGTGTTTTTCTCTCGCTTCATCCTTTCATCCGGTGTTTTTGTCGTTTAACCTCTCAACTCAATCTCCACTCATCACTCCACTCTTTTTTTCCTCTGTCTGTCTATTGCCATAATACCGTTTCCTAACCTCCTCTTCCTCTCTCCTCGTCCTTCTTTAGCTGCTGTTTTGAAAACAGATCACTTTCACTTTGTCAAATTGCATTTTTCCCTCCTACTTCTCTATTTATATCACTTGTAAACATTTTTCTTCCAACCCCTTTTCCATCCCTCTCCATTCCTAACACCCATTACAAAGACGCTGCTACTGTAAGCCATTCATTCCATCTCTGAATAAGAGTCACACTTTCAGCGTATTTGCCATTGGACAAAGAGCTTTCCATCCATTTCCTTTGCAGCGAAACACAGCTGCTTCAAAAAGCTCACACACACATGCACATTTGTTGACTGTAACAAGAAACACACTGGCAGATGTGCACAAACAGACACATATGCGCACATTTCTACTGAGAACCCAGGACGCCATTCAGAGGAGCACATACACACACATCACGCTCAAATTAGTAAATAGACACACAAACGTCAGCAGGCAACTGATGCTGCACACACACACTTTCAGAAAGACCTCCCAAAGTAGCTGTGAAATTAAACTTCTTTTTCGAATCTTGAAAATGTTGAAAAATCTTTGGAGTGGGTAACCAGACACAGAGGCACTCGCCTTTTTTTGTTCTCATTTGTTTCCCTTTTTTCCATCATTAGGATTTCCAATTACACCAATTCTCCATAACTGAGATTAGCATCGCTAATTTGCTTCCTCCACTCCACAACAAATTACATACCAGCACCAACAATATGGCAGAGTCGCCCTCTATTCCCCATGTTCTGCAGCAGCATTAAACTGATGTGAGAGTATGACTGAACATGGCTGTCGCACGACTGTCTGTCTGTTCACAACCTCCGCTGGGGCGAATTTAAAAGCAGTGCTCAGGATGCATGCTGTAATTGGCTGTGCTGCTGAAAAGCAGAACTGTTCACAGGCTTCATTACTGGCAATCCTACATGTGGCACGTCAACAGAGTAAAAAATTAGACGCCATCACCAGTCACTGCAATGTGTATATGTGTATGTTTTATGAGTGTTTTGCTGTCTTTTTGAGATGTGTGTCTGCATATATGAAAGACAGTGTGTCATTTAGCGCTGCATGAGTCACCAAATGTATATGTGTGAGAAACAGGGGGGGGGGGAGAAGTGTGTGTGTGTGTGTGTTTAGTCGCTCCCATTTGTGCGTTTATGCGAGACATAGGGAGGACATTGTGTACGTCAAAGAAAAAGAAAAAAAAATCTCTGCTCTCCGAATCTCATCTGACATTTTAAAAATCCAGCCAGCGGAGGACAGAGGAAGTTTATGAAAACAGGCTGACTGTCCAGCAGAGATGACAGACAGAGGGACAGACAGGCAGACTGACAGAAAGACGGGGGCGAGAGTATTCAAAGAGAGAGAATGAGAGGGAGAGAACGCAGCGGGAGGAAAAAGTATTCAGATAGAATGAGAGCAAAGTATTCAGAGAGTCAGTGGGGAGAGGAAGGGCCTGTGCAGTTTCATTGATTTGAACGGGTAGGAGGCTAGAGCACGGGTGGTGGGGGGAGTTAGAGACAGAGAGGCTACTGTAGGAAAATGGCTTTATAATACAGTTAAAGAGCAGTACAGAAGACAAATTCTGGCAGAGACAGATGGATAAAAAGGGACAACATAGGACTCAGAGGGAGAAAAAGGCAAACTAAGCAGATGAGAGCTTTTCATTTTTATATTTGTGAATATTTAACTTTTAAAACTTTGTGATCCATGTTCATGCAACTGCAAACTGCAAACATCTTTAAGTGACAACTAACTCTCAATTAACGGTCTCTGTTTTATCTAACACTTCATACCTCCCACTCATGATGCCTAATTAACGGAATTTCAGCATCCCACTTATATTCATCAGTTCACAGTTTCCCAACAGGGATCGATGAACAGTCATCCATCACCACTAGGGGCAGTGAATCTACTAAAATTAATGAGAGAAAACAGACCAAGAAGGAGGTATCGTACATATCATATGGTATATGTGTGTATATATAGCACTGATTAAGAGGTTTTGGTAAGTACATCTGCGCACGTGCTGCAGCAATGTGACAGTGGTCCAACTGTGCCAATAACACATCTTGCATTAGGATCTGAACTGAGGGGAGACATGCTGGGAGTGACAGCAGCGAAGGGCTGGAGAGAGAAAAATGCCAAAAAGAATAAGTCTGAAAAATAAATATAGTGATGATGAAAAGGTTACGGCAGCTGAAATCCCATATATCTCTTTGTTGTGAATGAAATACATTAAAATACTGAAACCTGTAATGACCATACACAGCAAAAGTCTGATATGGCTTATTCCACTGTGGCTCTGTTGTTTAAAAACTTAAAAATACATCAGTGAGCCACAGCATTGCACTGGCTGAAATGTTACCTCATTATCACGAAGTAAGGGGAGGGTTTATTTTAAGTCAATATCACAAACACTGTCCCACTGGTAAATGCTAGGGCACCAAATGTGTATTAATCAGTGGCTGAAATAGTCGCTTACGAATAGACTACCAGTGTCCAGCTGTTACAGAAATTACTTGCACTTTTTTTTCCATAAAAACACGACAAATTGGTTTTTTAAGATGCACGACTTCATGAGAAAACAGATGAGGCAAACAGAGCCTTATATTTGCACGATTCCTAAAGGTGCGCTTGCTTCTTTGTTTAATCTAAATTGAGATGTGCTGGTAATGTGATTTCCACTTGTACTTGGCAACAAGAAAAGGATTTGATCATGCCAATAAAGCATCTTGAATTGATTTGAACTGAGATGAAACAGATCGGTAGAGTGGGAAGAGGTGTGTTAGGGAGAGAAAATGGCAGAGTGATAAACACAGTGTTGATTAACTTTGTTGATTTACATTGATTTGTTTCATATACCTCACTGCTTAGGCAACAGTGTCTAGTTGTCTGCTAATAAAGATTAAAGTTCAATAAAACAATATGTACAAGTATCATGTGTTTGGCTACAGCACGGAGAAGTCAGGCAGTCAGATAGACAAACAGAAAGACAGGGCTGAGGGAAGGAGGAGGTCTTCTGGCTAAAGGAGAGACAGAGAGATGAACAGATGAGCTCAGAGCACCAAGGAGTAAACAAGCCCTGCCTGCACTCTGCCATGACCTATGATGACCGTCTGACAATGTGACTAATGGCCTTGAAACATACAAGGACCAGAGAAGAAACCACTGATGGGAAAACACAACAACTCACACAGACAATGGGAGGCATTCAGGAGCAGTGCAGCTCCAAAAAAAAAAACAGGGGAGAAAGATGTAAGGAAAGTAGGAGAGAGGGAGAAAAGGAGAAGACAAACACTGCATGGCCGGGAGTTATATTTGTCTCCTGCTGCCATACTGTAGAAGAAAAATGAGCAGGAATATCTCTTTAACCCTCATTTAGTCTTGTTTAAAGGTGTTACATTCATCATATGAACAAAAAAGAAAAGAAATGAGCAGAAAAAAATTTAGGGGAAAAAAAAAAACTGAGAAAAACCAGCTCCCAAAAGTTTTACCTCTGAACCATCGGGTCTGATTTTACAAACCTGCTGCATTAATAATGAAAAAGAAAATGTTTCTTTACAGCACAAAGAGACGTCTTCTCTTCTAGGACAAACTGATATGAAGCTTTCAGCGTGTGGCTCTGTAGCAGATGGTGGATCACATTGAAGTGGTGTTCAGCAGAACACATAATCCACTTGTATTTTGTTTAACTGATGTATTCTAATCTTCCGCTAACATTGTATGCTGCCATTGTCATTGCCAGATGTTGAGATGGAGAAATGGGAGGCAGAAGAATGAAGAATGCGACAACATCTGGAGATAACAGTGGAATACAAAAG
>JAQLOL010000025.1:9582216-9592539 GCA_029783665.1 Naso thynnoides | reverse complement strand
TTGTTACTTTTTGTACAAATTCAGCACCATTATGTGCCACACAATAAATCCATTTTAATGTGAAGGCAGAGGAAGTCCTTCACTGTAAGGATCTCCTCTCAAAGCGTTGACAGTGGTCAAGGCTAGCTAATGCCCCCAAAAAAGGTTGACTGAAAAATTGTGAGAAGAGTGAAAATTTAATAACTGAAGCTGAAAATCACAACCCCAGAAGTCATTCAGCAGGTTGTGGTGCTTCAGTTTGTGAGAAAGAGGGGGAAAAATGCATAGGCGAGGACCAGGAGAGGCTTCTACCAGTGCGAGCAAACCTCAAAACACAGAGAGGGCAGAGAGGCCATTGTTGTTGCTGCATCAGCTTTAATCACAGCTGCTGACACAGTTCAGTACTGTTTGTAAGGTCTGTGTCTGTACACAGGGCCAGTAATCTAACAAGAGCAACTGTGTGTGTTATGTTTATCAGAAAAGTTGAAATTTTCTATTTAGAACTCAATAAAATGCAACCCTAACTCTCTGGTCATCTGGTGATGATACTCCACTGAAAGAAACACTATTCCACTATACAAACACACATTCCTGCTATCATATTTCAAGAAAAAACAAACTATTTCTAGGAAAATTGAGTATTAAAAAGATAGTTCACCCAAAAATTCTGTCATTATCTACTCACCCTCACACTGATGGAAGGTCAGATGAAGTTTTCTAGTCCCTAAAATGCTGCTGCAGTTTCACAGGAAAAGGGCGTTACAGTAATCTCCCAAAAACTTTCATTCGACCTTCCAAATGCATGAGTGTGAGTGGGCAATGATTGAATTTTCATTTTTGGGTAAACTATCCCTTCAATATTAACCCTCTTAATATAACCTCTGGCTCAGTTTTGTTCCAATATGTTACTGGTCATGTAATGTCAAAATGCCAGGAAGAAATTCCTTAAAGTAATCAAAACTGTGTCACGTGCTCAGGAGCTGTCATCTAGATGGTAAATAATGACGCTTATGATGCTTAAACTAATATTAATGAGGAAAAAACTATGGTATATGGTATAAAAATACTAGATTGGTGTATTAGTGCTGCGTTGATTAAAGAATTTACAGGCTTATGCGTGGTTAGTATCAGATTATAAGGGCAGGAATGCAATGCCTGTCCACTGAACCTGATGCATGCAGTGAGCTTCCAAAGACATTATTGGCCCAGTCCCTATTATGGTAAGAATCTCATTTACTGTTGTACTTGAGTCTGCCAGTAGTTATTGAGTAGCAAAGTAATTGATGAGGCTGTGCCGGGAGAATCCTTGAGGACCTTGACAGCTGCAGTTGTGACTGTGTTAAACAGTATGCAAATTGTAATGAAAAATATTTTAGTACTGGGTCTACTGCTATTACTGGAACCATTACTGGCTGTTTAATTTTTATGGAAAAGATTCAAAGTGGAGAAAGAAAGAATTAAAACATCTGGGGGAAAGGTTAAAAATTATGATAATATTCCAAAACTCCTCAGGTGGTATCATTACAAACACACTGCTACTATTTATGCTATGATATCAATTCTGCCAGTAAGGCAAAGCAATCTGTGTGAAAGGTTTTATACACAAATTTAATTCAAAGTACTTTACACAATGCATTAAAAATTCTAAATGAAAAAAAAATCTAGAAACCTTTTTAAAGATTGTTAAAAGTTACGAGCAGAAATACATTGGCTCATGTTGAGTACTTAAGGGTTCAGTCAAAGGTCATGCAGAAGATAAAAGATTTTTTCTGGATTTAAAGGGGTCACACTTGGTTTAAGTCTAATGTCCACTGGAAGTTTGTTTTTCACAGTAAGTACAGATGTTTGTTTTTTTTTAGTAGCTCAGTTTGCACTGTGGGAGCATTTAGCAGCTCTCTGCCTGATGACCTGAGTGGCTGAGAGGGTTCATGTGGTAAAAGACAATCAGAGTCTGAAGCCATTGAGAGATTTATGGACAAGGAGCAGGACTTTCAACTCTGTTCTCTGACATTCTGGAAGTCTCTGCAGCGAGGCCGGTGGTAGCTATAGGCTGAACTGAGCCAACCCAAACGTGCGTCTTGCCCACCCAATAAAAACTGAAGAAAACTCTTCTTTTTTTTTCCTCAGCCAATTGAAAAAAAAAAATAGAATTATACCAGTACCGTTTCTGATTGGGTGGACAGCCCACCTCAAAAGTCTTCTGGTAAGGCGAGAACAACTTACACACAGTTCAGTCTCATGCAGACCTCTTTGTGGCCAAGTCTTCTACTTGCATTCTCTCGAAAGTCTACATGTTCTGTCAGTTTGTGAATGCTGAGGCAATAGCGACATTTTAGTCAGAGCAATTTACAACAGTATCTGTGAGGTGACTGAAGGTATTTTTTGAAGAAGGTAATCTCACCTGCATGATATTAAAGCATGAATTAGTTCTGCCCAGACATGAATCCTCTGATTCTTGTTGTATTTTCAAGATGCTAAAATGCAGATTTTTGTAATTTATGACTTTTAAAGTTAAATTCACAGATTTCTTACTTGGTATTAAGTTGTCAGAGATGATGGCTGTTTTTTAAACCACCTACGGCATACTAAATACTAAGTACTGCATACTGCATGTACTACATACTACACATACTGCATACTACAGGGACAATCAGTATGCTATCTGTTCACACTGTGGTACACAGGCAGGTTACCCAGAATGCATTTTGCATAAATCAGCAGCAACAGCGAGATACTTTTTTGTACTAAGTTGATGCATACTAGACATTTCGTCCAGATCAGTATACATTCTGGAATTTTTTGGCATTCTGCACAACCTTTTCTTGTGTTTAAAAGTTTTGGTTGTGTTTACATTCAGCATACTATGTACTACCTTTTGGACATGCCATACCAGTATGTACGAGTATGCAGTTTCAAAAACAGATGCACATTAACTCCCATTTTTACCTTTTTTGCACCAAAAATTATTACATCAGCTTTGTCTACATTTAGATGGACAGATGGACACTCAACACCTTGCAGCAGTAGGAAGTAAATTTAACTGCTGTATAATTACAATGGTTAATGTCATTGTGTTGTATACAAGGTTTAAAAGAAGTATGTAAATGTTAAATAGAAGAGGTTCACAGGCCACCGAGCCTTGCAAGACCTCACACAGCACATCAGTCCCCTTATAATAATTGTGTTAAGGTTTGAAATACAAACTCATAACGTGTTCTCTTTGAATTCTCCATGGGAAGCAGATAATGGAAAGTACATGTGTTCTTTCATGTTTAAATTAGCTTTAGAGGTACACGAGGTGGTACTTGCTCGCATTGTCCATACTGAGGCTCTCACTGTTTGACTACATTGAACTGTATCTATAAGTCATTCCTTCCCCCACAGAGAGGCACAGTTACAGCACACATACATATACACACATGCAAGAAGTCCATTGATACACATGGGGCCCACAAACTCATCACAAAGGCATATAACTTACTGCCTAAGCCTCTCTCTCATGCAGTGCTGAATCCACCTATATCCTTATTTTCCCATCTAGATAGAGTAACGCTACAGTAGCCTTCAATTCCATTTTCTGCACTGATTCTTGCCAAACCCCTCCTTTCTTCACTGGCCTCGTCTTTCAGTTCTTCCCACTTTCTCAGCCTCTCCTCTATCTCTTCCTCCACCTCTGTATTCCCTGTCTCCTCCCGCCTCGTAGGCCACCTCTTATTTTCTTTTTTTAACTCTCAATCCCAGGCTGTTAACAGCTCCCTTGTTCCTCCAACTTTTTTTTCTGTTCAGTCCAGCAGGGCTGTAGACAGTAACCACAGTACAGTAGGCTGCAATTAATCTTTCAAATAATTCTTTCTGACCACAGACAGGGGATACACAGGCAGAGAGGGAGATAGAGAGCTGGGGGGAGGCAGGTGGTGGGAAACCGAAAGGCGAGATGGATCGCAAAACAAAAGGAGACACAAGAGACCAAGTTCTATTCTTACTTTATAAATATGATGAATACATAAACTCGCTGCCCATGTGTAAATGTGAGCCCATTTATTTTCCTCTCTTTCCCTAGCATTTAGAAACTCCAAGCTGGGCTCAGTGAGGAGGAGTGGAGGTGGTGCAGTTTCTGGTTGCCAAATACGTTTCAACACGACACAATCTCAGAAGGGATAATTAATCAGAGATTGATGCATTAAACATGCAGTCCACACTTTTAATATACACTAAGCCTCCATTTTGACATTCATTGTTTAATGCAGCTGCAGCTGATATATTATGTTGACCTGCTGGTGAAATAAGACATTCAAAAAATAGTTTGAAAAGCCTTTTTCTGCAGTTGTGATTAGAGTGTGCTGATTGACAATGACTCAAGGTTTAGAGGAACAAAAGTTCTCCTCTGCTGTAGCTCTCTTTTTCGAACTCCTTGTGTATTTTTACAGCTTTTGGGAGCAATTCTTTGAATTCCCTTTCATAGGTCATACACTTAAGATAAGCTTTTCTTTGCTAGTCGGGTAAGTATTCCTTGTCTGAGTGGAGTGAGCGAAGGTTATTCTACTATTTAACACAGTCTACATGTCTCTGACTATCAGGTGCGCGTCTGAGAGTGTAAATCTTTAGTGACTGAGGCATTTGAGCACTGTTATGGTTAGCACAGTGACTTCACGGTACAGCGCCATGGCTTTAACTGTGGGTTACCTCTATTTTCATACTTAATTTAACTTATTGGACTCAAAAATATAAAGTTATAAACTTCAAAGTGGTCACTGCTCACCCATCACACATCACAAGGTCCATTTAGATGCTCTGCTGGAGCTCTTACTCATAGTGTACAGTGAGTTTCATCAGTATCATATACAATATGTGGCCGAGAATAAAGTTTTAAACCAAGTGTTTAGAGAGAAGTGAAATTTTGAACATCAATAATCGCATGACAACTGACCAAACTCCATCTTCTGATCAGAGCAGCCACAAAGGCCTTGTTCAAACTTGTTCAGGCAAATCCATTGTGTTTCTTAAATCAGATTTTTGAGGCTGATTGCCAGCACTACCATTTGCAAATAAGCATATCGGATTTGTTGCATCCAGACATCACCACCATGTACCGATCTATCTGCATGGGTTACTGTGTAATTACTGTAAGTAGGTGTTAGTACATACGTACAGACTTTCCGATGCAGAAACATGACATATGGTAAAATGGAGTTACATCATCTCACTATCCAAACGCTTGCGCTGTCAAGTTGCAATGCCAAATTCCTCGGACGTAGGAGTCTGATGAACATTACACTGTTCCGTACTGCAGTCATGACGGGCTTCACTGTGCTGCGAGAGCTCTGGTGCTGCCTGCAAAGCAGTGACTGCTGGAAACATGTCTGTCTTGGGACAATTACTGATGATAGGTGCTAGATGGCACGCAAATTTTCAAATTAGCCATGGGATGTTTGTCAGGCTGTGTTGCCTGACACTGCATTCAGGTACCCAGAATCCCTGGGATGATGCAAAAGACACTCTGATATGGATTTAAACGAGCAGAGCATCTGGACTGAAGACCCATCTGTATAATTCAGATCACAAACTACTTCAAAATATGGTTTGGATGTGATGTGCAAAAATCAGATTTCATGTGTTTCTTTGCTAATCAGATCAAATCAACTCTGATACAATCTGGATATACCAATAATCAGATTTTTTGCTGGTAGTCTGAACAAGGCTTTAATGTGTCTAATGGTAAAATTATTATCTCAAACTCGTACTTATCTCTAGGATGTGATTATAACAACAATGAAAATGCTGAAGAAATTTAATGACTGGTTTCATTCATTCATTTTATTTTGCAAATAAAATTATTTCTGTTTGGCTATCAACTCCTCTGGAGCTCATGATAAGTCACAGCAAGTAAAAACTGTCAGTCTTATACTTAATAAAATAATTCATTTCAATGTCATTCTCGGAAACTGCAAAAAGACCTGTCAAACTGCGTGGCATGCTGAGCTGTGCTTAATTGTGCATGACAATCTTCCCGACTTTGCACTGTCTTTTAATCACACTCTTTAATTAGTGTTTATCCATTTAAACGTATTGCTTGAGTGTCTTGGCTTTTTGTTACATGAGTGAAATATGCCCTTGTAACATGGAGTCATAGCTCGTGCTTGCCAGTAAAGGAAGAGTAATTATCACTAATTTTGATTCATTTAATGTAATTGGAGAGGTAAACATACAGCCAAGAGTGGATCTTGTAAAAGGCTACGTGAGATGAAAGGAAGAGAGGGACAGCAAGAGGATTCGATCGTGAACAAGCTAACAAGTCAAGAGGGATAGAGGATGGTGAAAGAAAACAGTGGTAAACAACCTGAGACAAACAAGAAACTGAGAAAGAGAAAAACAGACAACAAAGAAGAGAGGAAGAAAAGAGGAGAGGAGAAGGAAAAACATGAGCAGATTAGCAAAGAAAAGACTGCAAACAAAGAAATCAACTATAATGAACTGAGCAGAACAAGAAGGGAACAGTGGTAGCGAGCAGAAGCAGGTGTAGATGAGGAGAGCGAGCGATGAGGGTTTACAGAGAGATAGTGTGAGACACAGAGATGCTGCAAGAGGTCACTCTTCGCTCTTATTGTCTGCAGAAGACAATCATGGCTCACAGTGAAGTCTGTACGTGTGATGGTGTAATGTGTAAACATCTGTGCGACTGTGTGTGTGTGTGCTGACAGCTCCTTTCTCGCTACAAGAAAGAGTAGGCGTGAGGTTGTGCAGATGGGAAAGGCTACGAAATCATGACGCCAAATGGGCAAGAAAAGGAACAATATGTTGTTGTACATCAGCTGTGAATCAGAGAAAAGAACGCGAAAAGAGACATTTACATTTTAGGCGTCTGATCAAGGCTCTTGTTCAGAGTTACTTACAGTGAGTACGTCAAGACTGCCAGAATTCAAGACATCCAGTATAATCCGATGGACAGAGGCCAACGGGCCAAAGACAAACACATTGTTAGCTCTGGAAGCCACACATTTGGCCAAAATAGGCAAACTCAAGCAGGATATTTGTCTAGAGCAATAAAGTAAAAGTTGGAGAGTGCCAAGGAGGAAGCTTTCCAGGCATCCATAAAGACAGATTCGAAGTGTGAGAAGGACTTCCCCAAAGGGCACAGGGAAGGGTGGAAGAGGAGCAAGGAGAAAGATGTGTCACTGCATGAGGTGAGGGGGACAGGTGCATTCTAGTTTTCTGGAAATAACATCAAGTTGGTGACTTGACACTGACGTGGTCTGCATGCAGACACTCAGTCAGCAGTTGGAGCTGCAGAGATGGCTGTGACGCACAGCAAAGTGAAGTACTTATGGTTATTCAAGGGTTCCTCACTCTTAATGCATAGCTTTTGCTCATGATGTTGATCAATTTTATCCGAAGCATTTTGAGCTTAACTGTTTAAAAACGTTTTTTATGCCACTGTACAATGCAGGGGCAGGGTGGCACAGTGGTAGCGCTGGGGCCTAGCAGCTGGAAGTTCCCAGGTTCATTTGTGATGCTGTGGTACCCCACATCCTCCATGTTGGGTTTCTGAGCCTGGTTCCCAATGGCCGCTAGTCTGTGGGAGTTTGTATGTTTTCCCAAGATTTTTCTCCTCCCCCACTGATAAAATCCCCAAAACATGCAGAAGATAATAGCCTGACCAGCGATGACATCAAGAAAGATGGTCCCCGGTTGCATGTCGGCTGCCCACCGCTCCTGGCCTTGAAATTTTAAGATACAATGGTGCAAGAATGCCACAATTTGCTGCTCGTTCAAATCACACTTCAGACAAATTTAAGCTGACAGATGTGAAACACAATTTTTTGGACTGAGTGTAACTTACACTTTTAGGATAACCCTATCTCTTATTATTCATTACATTGCCAAGGACCTGTGTTAGTCTCAACATTTGTTAAGACATCCCCCAAACCAATGAAGTGACAAAGGGGAGGTTGATAATTTAATTCAACATTAAGAGTGTGTGTCCATGTAGTGTTTTTTTCTCACAGAAAAGCATCAGCAGGACTCTGAAACGGAGTGCCTGTATGAGTCTGTATAAGCACAAGCCCGAAAGATATCTTTTCAAAATCAAAGAACACATATATTAATTAGAGCACTCATGTAAGAACGTAGCAATATTAGCATGCAAGTTATTTTTCTAACTAATGAATTCTCTTTCAAAATCAGCAGCAAAGAGGCGCGAAGAGCAAACTGTTTGGAGCTTGCAGCTCTGTTGCACTCTCTCACCGCTCTCCATGGTTCTGAACCAACCCAGCTTTTATTTATCAGAAACAAACATCCATAAATTCACTTAAAACAGGTCAATTTTGTCTGACGGGCTTTGAAACCCGCTAGTACAACAGAAACATGCGGCAGCTTGCAGTACACAGTTGCTTTTCATCATTACTAATCAGAAGTCCAGGGGGTCCTTAAAGCACAAATTATGCTTTCCAGGTCCACACAGGGTCAATGTGATGCAAATTTTGTCATCAAATGAATAAAAGCTGGATGTCCTCAAAAAATTTTCCACTGTGATTGCCTGACCTGAAGTGACAGAATTAAAATGCACACCTGAATAAAAACTCGAAGACCGAAGCGTCATTTTAAGTAGTCCTAATAAACCTGGCATAAAAAATGTCACAAGACACTGACAATTTCTTAATTCGCATTCATAATGGAAGTAAACTTTCACCAAACTTCCTGTATAAATGCTCAGTCAGCCGTGCAAAGGTCAGATCCACACTGACCCCCTTAAATATGGAAAAATAATATTCTTGTATTCTTTGGGCGACGATGAATTATAGAAAGGGTGGAAAAGGTCATTTTTTTCCCCTCCGCCAGAGCCAGAGACATGAGACAGAGAGACAGTGTCGGCAACAGTATGTGGATTGATTAATTAAAGATCTTTATCTTTCATTCCACTGACAGAAAGAGAAAGAGGCGACCGCGCTCCAGAAAAAGACTGACGATTGGATAAAATGAGAGAGGGGCACGAGGGAAGCAGGAATGTAAACCAATAGAGTAATCAGGAGGAAAAAAGATGGAGAGATGGCTTTTCCGGAGGGGTAGATATAAAGATAGCAGGTGAAAAAAAGTGATGGTGAAGTGGAAGCATGGAAAGGAGGAAATGAGATGAGGTGTGCTGTAAGAATGAGGGAAAAGGATGGGATAAAAGTACAGTGGTGGGGAGTGAGGGTGAGGGGGATTTTCACCTCTTTCTCATGATGGAAGGATGAGAGGCGGGAAATAGAGAGGAGAACCTTGTAATTAATGGCAAAGACAGGAAAGGGAGCAGGTTGGGGGCTTGGGCTGCCTAAAAAAAGCAGTGTAAAAATCTTCACCACCTCTCTGTGGATTTGACGGTTGCCTTGCATGTGAATTTTCTTTTAAAAAAAAGCGGCTTATTCCATATATATGAAAACTACCTGGTTGCTTGTGTTTGCATCATCACACAACAAGTGTCCAAATTATCCTCATTTGCACGGCACTTTAGGTGTTCGCTCTAATTCTGTTTGCATTAAAGTAAGCTGGTGTTCCTATGCAGTCTGGTAAATAGCTCTATGGGCACAAACACACCATATCATTACTACAATTATTCCCTTCATTACTCTGTGATAATATTCACTCTTTTTGCTTTGTACAGTGAGTGTATATTTCTCTCTGCTTATTTATACAACACCTGTTAATGGCCATTTCCTCTTTTAGGCTCCCAATCCACAGCGCTTTTATCCACAGCTTAGGTTTTTGTCAGCTTTGTGTGACAGAAGTGATTGCGCTAATTGCAATACAAGGGACGTAATGTAGCCGAACACCTCCTGATGCCGTTATCTAAGCTGAGCGTTTGCACAGCAATCTGGCTTAGATGACAAAATAAAAGGTAAGCCATGCTTGTTTTTTCCCCGTCATCACCCACTGCAGATTTTTCCACAACACTTGCACTAACGCACAATTCCAATATCCTCTCAACACTGGGAATATTCATTATCTGCTCTCAGCACTTCTCACATTTACTCCGTACGGAGCGCGAGAGATGCTTCTGAGCATCAACATCATGAATCTCTGTGCTGCTCCTGGCTGACTCTGCTGCCTCGGAGGCGCTAAATCAGCAGCTGAAAAAACACAATGGTACCAGCAATCGATGTCCAAAGTGATGTTTGACCCTGCCAGCTTGAAAGATTTGCAGCAACTCTGCGAACTGAAAGCATAGTTTCTACAAGCCTCTTATATTTTCTGAATAAGTTGCTGCTACAGTTATGTTCTCTTTAGCTGAGTTATATGAATACGCAGCTCTCCATCACCCTGAGCTCACAGTAGGTTTTTTTTTTTTTTTTAAAGGAATGGCTTTGTGAG
>JAQLOL010000025.1:9563471-9576259 GCA_029783665.1 Naso thynnoides | reverse complement strand
TGGCTTTCACTTTGTGAAGCGTTCTCCTGTCCGACACCACCGTCAGAGGGTCCAGCTTCACTCCCACAACGTCACTGGCCTGGCGGATCAGCCTGTTCAGTCTGTTGGCATCCGCTACCCTCAGCCTGCTGCCCCAGCACACCACAGCATAGAAGATAGCACCAGCTACCACAGACTCGTAGAACATCCTCAGCATAGTCCTTCAGATGTTGAAGGACCTTAGCCACCTCAGAAAATAGAGGCAGCTCTGGCCCTTCCTGTAGAGGGTGTCAGTGTTCTTCCCCCAGTCCAGTTTATTGTCAATGTGTACCCCCCAATACTTGTAATCCTCCACAATGTCCACACTGACCCCCTGGATGAAAACAGGGGTCACCAGCACCTTGGTCCTACTCAGGTTCACCACCAGTTCCTTTGTCTTTCTCACATTGAGCTGTAGATGATTCTGCTCACATACCCCCAAATTTGCTTACTGGTCATAGTGAAACAAGGTGCTAGTTCAGCAGATATGGGTTTGGGTCTAGAAGCTTGTCTGGGCTGGGTGGCAGCTTTCATACCGTCCTCTAGCTGTCATCATTACGCACCCGCTCACGTGGAACCCAAATTACACCAGCATGAAGCCATGTGAATGCTTGGATTTGTTGCTCTGTGTGTGTGAGAGAGAGAATTATCAGTGTGTGCTTTTTATGTGTGTGTGTGTATGTACGAGAGAGAGGAAGATGACGAAAGGTTAGGGCTAAACCACATCTCTAAATTTGGCATGAGCTCAGATCAAAGGACTGCGATGGTGGAGAAGGAGAGGAAGAGGAGGGGAAACGATACCAGAGCAACAAAGCTCTGGAGTTCTCCGCTCCTCTCTCTATCTTTTCTGTACCATAATTTTTTCTTCTTTAAAATTCTTTTTTTTTCCCCCTTCATTTCAGTCCTCCCACACAAGGTCACTTTTTAAAATCCCTGCTACTCTTTGGTTTTTTTTGCTTTAGAGCCTCAGTCCTCACTGAGATGAAGTATTTCGCACATGAAAAGAGAAGCTTTTTGGAAATGCTCTCCAGAGTGGACAAATCTGAAAAGGCTAAAACATGCTTCTCTGGGCAGCACATAAGCAAATGTGCACAGATGTCTTTAGGAGACATTTCAGTGCTGCTTTGTGTTTTCTTTTCCAACTCAAACACACAACCTAACAGGATTTGGATCAAAGAATCCCCCTATTTAACGCTAAGGTTCACACAATGTATTGTTTTTTGGAAGCGTGGTTCAACCAATGGATAGCAATTACACCCTTCCCTGAATAAACCTGCAGCTACGTTTCTACCTGTATCTTCAGGGGCAATAATTCAAGCTGTAGTGTGGAGACGAAATAACTGAGCTTTTACTTGTGTAAACACAAAGAATCTAGAAATTCATGTTGTTTTTCACATGCTAACAGTGCTTTAATTTAGTTGGTGGTGGCGTCACAAATTGTCTCATCCCTCTTTTTTCTCTCTGCCTTTCTCCACTGACCCTCTTCCCTTCCAACCTTTCTGCCCCATACAAACTCCCAAACGGTTAAGCAATTCATCACGCTTCCTCTGTCTCCGTTTCCCTTGCTTCTCCCTCAACCTCTCTCTCTCCCTCTCTCTCTCTCTCTACAAGGGCGGAACAAATGGAGATCAGTCGGACTAATGCTGAGTTAGGCCCCTTCGTCGCTCCGACAAAGCTACAGCATTACCCCTCTCATTTAACCAGCGCTCTGATCCGCAGGCTTACACACACACACACACACACACATGCAAACACACTTGAAAGGGCACACTTTATCTCCATTTTTCTCTTGAGCACTCTTTCACACACACATAGACATACACTCCATTTGCATGTCCACACATGTCCAGAGCTTTGCATGCATTCTTTTCATGCACAAGTGACATTTCAGCCTCTTGAGCGGTGTTGCATGTGTGTTTGAAATGATCGGGTCAACTGTGGTGACAAAGGGGGCCCCAAGCCAAGTGTGCCAGACTCGGCTGCTGCTGTTTGTCACTTTTTTGGAGAGCTTGTACCCGCAATTTTAAAGGGAAATTATAACTGATAATGACAAGGTACCTATTTTAGTTTTGACCTTTGTTTTAATTGGTAATAGTAACATTGTGCTCACCAGGGTAATTGCTGGTAGTAGTGGGAAATGTTTCTGAAAGGAATAAAAACAAAAGCAAACAAACCAAAAAAATTATTTCAAGGAGAAAATAAAGTTGAACAGTAAAATTACCATGTACTAAAAGCAAAATATTTTAACTAAACATCCAAATTTACAGAATAACATCATGGCTCAACTTTGGGGTGCAGTCACACTCATGCTCACAATATTTTCTGAAAAATGATGAATAATTACGGTCCCTGTGCGGAACTTTTACCTGATTATGAAGCAGTCTAAATTTAATACTGATGCCTCACATCTTACCTACATTGGTTACTAAGACCATTGGCGAGAAGATTGGAGATTATTATCCTGTCTTTTACAATGCCTTTGCCCAGTTTACTCAGTCAGCAGAAACACCAAGGAACATTTTACAGCACACAGACCGGAGGAGATAATTTGTTGCCTATGAGCATGATCAATACACTGTTCTCTTTTTCACTAACTATGGTGGGAGGCAGAATAATATTTTTCTTTAGATAATTGCAATATTTTGTGTTTATGGCAGAACTGGTATTGTGCACAAAAGTGGCGTGTTTCTTTCACTCTCTTCAAAAACAAACACTTGCGCTGGACATGATTTCAACCACAGTAATCAGCACCACTTCTGTCCACATGGGGCGCTACAGTTAACACAAAGAAAGAGTTCCTCCGAGGGGCATTCGCAATTTTTCGGATGTTCTTACTTCAGGCTCTGCTTCCAAACAAGTGAAGTAGATACAACTTGTTTTATTGTTTGATCATATCACCTGGTTATTGTTATATCAAGGGTGGCATGCACAGACATTTGGAAGGGGGCAGGGGAGAAAATTAAAAGGGCACCTACCGCGCACCAGTGGGGCAGGGGCAAGGCCTCACCAGTACATACATGTACATGTTCAAAGTGCGGCCCATATAATGTCACTGAAAATAAAATTGTAACTCTACTGTAGGTGAATGTGATTTTATTTTATTTTTTAGCTGCAAGATGCAAGAAGCAGCTGGAGCCCACATATTTTTACATGACCTAATCTGGCCTCCATTCAAAAAAGACTCAAGAGGGCATTTAGTGCACAGCGTTTTTGTCCATCAGGGCACTGGGGGGGGGGCTGTTACAACAGTGTTGTTGTAACAGCCACAAACTACAAAAATGAAACTTGTATTGTACTGAAATGGTTCTTAAAGTGGGGTCCTTGAGAGCAAAAGGTAATTAATTTCCCTGAGGGAACCTACCCAAAGGGATCAATAAAAGTTCTATCTATCTATCTTTAATCAATTTCCACTCTAATTTCACTCAACAATGACTGAATACGGTTATGTGTTGGTGATGTGTTTCATCCACACAATGAAAAATCTAATTGCAAAGCTTATCATCAGATTGGGGATAAAATCTTATCAAATCGAGTCCGTGGTCTAATATATACCACTTTAGAGGTCCTTGACCGGAAGAAGTGTAGGAACAACTATTGTGATGAACAGAAATTATCCCTCAAGAACTTCATTACTACTTTAAACATTGTTTTTCTTTTTTAAGCACCTAATCATGTCCTTTTCCACTTATGTACAAGTGTGGGAAAAGGCGCACACACATCTGACTCCCAAATGCATACACACACATTCACATTACAGCACAATAAAGCATTAGTTGGAGTCTTGTACTTCAATCAGCCAATTAACCTGGAGCAGAGCAGAACAAAACATTTGGCATTTGCCAATAGGGCAGCAACCTTCCAGTGATAATTACTCTTTGCGAACACAGACACACACACACACACACACACATACAGACTGGCCCCCGGTGCAGCATCCATCACACGTCATGTTGGAGACAATAGCGGGTATACTTCCAGCATAATCAATTATTTATCCTTGTCCGCACACGAACGATCTCAAAATGCCTTGTCCACACATAAACACACACACACACATACAAAATTATCGTTGTCAGAGTTGACATCAGCATGCAGACAATATGAATGGTGTGATTCTGAGCGATGCCTGAGGGCTCCAGAATGCTTCATGAAATGGAAGGCCTACACACATTCTTGAATAAAAGGCAGGGTAACACACACACACAAATACGCCAGCGCATGAATCAGCCCAACATCGTGTGTACAATTGAGACATTTTTTCCTGGAGAGAGGGAGCACCTCGGTTTTGAAATGTCAAGATAAAATGCTGTGACAGTGGCAGAAGAAAACATGAGAGAATGTCTGAAAGAGAGTGAGAGAGGAAGGCCTGCAAAAGCCCATGTATATTTGATTGAGAAAGGAAATGCAGGGAGATGAAAAAGGAAAATGAGGAAAAGAGAGAAAACATGATGGAGAGTTACAGTAAATTGGCAAGGCCGCTTCTGAAAGCACGCTCAAGGGGAGAGGGAGGGAAATAGACTGAAAGACAGAATAAGAGGCAGAGGACAGGGAGTCGGGAGAAGTGCAGCAGTGAGAATGGATTGTTAGCTGGTAAACGACTGTCACTTTCTTTAGGGAGATAAACAGATTTGACACCCCCGCATTCTTCCTCTCTCCTCTTGTCCCCTTCTCTTTCTCTTCTCTGACACGGCCTGACAACCCTTCAAAAAAAATCACTTTCTGACTCTCGCTCCCTCTCTGTTCCCTGCTGTTCTGTACCATCTCTCACTCCTCCGCGACGTTTTTTTCCCTCTCTCTTTTCTTTCAGAGATGTGCGACAAACTTGCCCTTCCGGCAGAGAAGCGACACATAAGGAGAAGAAAAGGGAGAACTACATGAATAAAGACACCATTTTCCATTTTCCACACGCTCCTTTTTTCTGTTTCTCACTTGCCAGGGCCTTGTGACGAGATTAGATGAGGACTTGGAGGGGGGTAAAAAAAAAAAATCAAATGAAAAAGAGATTTCTCTTCCAACATCTGGAAGAGGTAGAAAGGGATGGAGAATAGAGAGGAGCAGGCGAGATGGAGAGTTTAAACGACACAAAGGGGAGGATCAGAGAGGAGGTACACGTGGAGAGTCGGAGAGCGGCAAATCAGTGGAGAGATGAAGAACAGAGGACTTGAAGGAAGACATCCGTCGATGCAGAAGGCTTGTGATCAGCTGTCACTTGAGATCTGTAGGCCGAGCACCTGCCCACACACACACACACACACCAACGCACACACACACACGGCCGCACACATGTCCTTCTGTCTCTGACAAAACACAAAACACTCATAAGAAGACACATGCACATAAAATGAGGAGTTAATTATGACCATCATGACTGTCTTCAGATTTCAGCGCTATGAGCTGATGCTGACCAAAGAGACAAACACACCAAAATAGACACGAGGAGTAAACAGAGGCTTGTTTTACCAGGATGAAAGGGAAGAGATCGCAGAAAAGAGGGGAGGGAGGAAGAAACGCAGACAACAAGGACGAAAAGATAGAACAGCAGCAATCATTCGAATAAATGAGGAGACGAGAAAAGATGGAAGAAAGGAGGTCGGAACGCATTAGAGCGGTATGGTTTCTGTGTTCTCTTCCTGTGATAAAGAGAGTTGTTCTGCTGTGATAGTGAGGCCTCTGGAGGAAAGATGGGAGAATCTAAACAATGTGAAAATTGGGCCATGCAAACACTCACAGACACACGCGTGCAAACTCATGCACGTGTGCTCATTTAGTCTGCGCAACGCATGTTAGTCATTCAAAGAGGGTCTCGAGAAGCACAAAGCAGGCCTCCACTTGTTGGAAAAAGTATCTCCGCTCCACACAAAACAGACTCGCAAACACACGCGCACACATGCATTCACACTCCGGCTGTTTATGTAGTCAGTGGCGGGAATAAATAAAAGGCAAGCATCTAACAAATAAAATGAATTTTTAATCAATGGAGCAATTTGAATTAGCTCTGTCATTAAGTAAACAGGAACAAGGCAGGCTTTGAAATATTCATGTTGGGGCCCCGAATTCATTATGTGGTGTGGTCCCCCAGGGGCCCCATCCAGGAGAACACTGAGGGCACAATGATATATATACAGTACATATATTGTCATAATGGAGGAAAGGAAGAGGAAGCAAAAAAGCCAAAGTGTTCTAATACACTCAGAGGGCTTTTTATAGATTTTTAGGGAGAGGGGGTGGTTAGCAGGAAGATGAAGGGAAAGTGTGGAAGCCTGGAGAAACTGAAAGAATGAGGAAGAGAAACCAAGGGGGGGGAAGGAGGGGGATTAGAAGACGACGAGAAACAAAGTTAGTTGAAAGCGAGGGGGAAGTGCAGCGAGGGAGGGAAGAAGCAGAACACAGCCGAAAGCCAGCGAAAATCAAAGTCACAGGTACGGGGGGTGAAAACGGGAAGAAAGAAAAGCCAAAGACAGCGGTAATTCACAGTGAGATCATAGGAGCTATGGAAATCAGAGGTGGGGATCCTGCGACATGGCTTAATCTGTGGAGAATAGTTAAGGATTTACATGTACATCCCATGTTACGAAGGCATGCCGCACAACGTGTAGGGGAGGGTAAGGTAGATGACAGAAGATGGAGAGATTATGATTTGAAGGAGAAAGAGGCAAAAGCATCAGAAAAATAGAAAGTGAGGAGAAAAGGAAGCTGCTAGACACGAGTGACTGAAACAAGAACAGAGATGAGAGGAAGAAACTGAAGCGAAAGAGTGAGGGCAAAACAGAGAGACTGGGGTAAAAACTGAGGAGGAAATGAATCCATTAATGTTCTGTTTTTTTCCTTACAATTTGTGAAAGGCAGCAGTGAGCAAGCGAGTGTGGCAGGAGAGAAAGAGAGAGGAAGAAGAAAAAAGGGGATGGAGAGGAAAGAGCAAACGACTGAGGAAAGGAGGGAACATGGCCGATTGCGTAATGACTTTAATGAAAGCACTGAATCCCCAATGGACTCTTTAGATATGACTCCAGGGAACTGACGACGACAAAAAAGACAGAAGGAGGGGGTAGGAGGAATGGAGGAGGAGGAGGAAGAAATTGTGAATAGCAGGGAGGAAGAAAAAAGCTGCAAACACAAAGAGTCGATATTAAGATGCATTTTAAGAATAACAAATTAAACACTGCTGGAGACACAAGGTGCATGCGTGTGTGTCTATGAGTGTGTGCGTGTAAAGAAAGGGATTGGCGAATAAAACAAAACATATTACAGAATTTTAATATGATGAAAGCTCCAGGGGGTTTGGCACTGTGTCTTACAAATAAATCTTCCATCGTCTTAAGCATTTATGCCAGCGTATCAGGTATTCTATTTCGTGTCTGCTTTAAATTCCAAAATGGGCAAAATTACATCTTTTGTGTCCATGTGTCTACTTGTTTGTTTGTGTGTGTATGTGGGACGGAGTGATGCACAAAAACATTGTGTCATCTTATTTCTAATCTTCTGACAGCTCTTTTTTTATGGCATGATTCTCTAAAATTAACCTATCAGGCTTCCTTCTTAAGCATTTTTCAGTCTGAAAGTGGGGCTCACAGAATTGAAAAACTGCATTAAAGAAACTCATGAATGTGCGGTCCATTTATAACAGGTTTGGCAGTTTGATCCCAGGCTCCTCACGTCCGAGTGTCCTTAAGCAGGACACTAAAGTGCAATTGCCCCTGAAGGTTAAGCCAGTGCCTCACACTATGATTACACAGGGTGCGTCTCATAACGTCGCTTGTGTGCCACAGTTTTGTTTCATCCTCCAAGCCGCTTCATATCCCACCCGTTATAGAACATATTGTTGTGCCTTTGTTAACTTTACCTTTACGGCTTCTACCATGAGAGTATGGTTAAATTCTGTCTTTTTTGTCCATTTCACTGTGTTTTGTTCCGATTTTATGCTGCAGCCTACAATCCGAATATGAATATAAGATTTGTGGCTGTGGTTTTGGTCAAAAATCTTAATAATTATACAGACAAACAATCATAAGAGTAATAAATTACAAGTATTATAAGGATTAAATTGCAGTACAGTTACACTTAGTACAGCGTGAAGCTCTTGTCATGGCGGTGAAATATCCTCCGACCTGCTCTTGACTTTTGGTCTGGTACCACAGGTTGCAACATTGATGAAGTCAGACTAACACAATCTGCACAGGGCATTTTATTTTGAAAATTAACCTGATTATATATCGTTCCTGTGTCTGACTTCTGGTATGACTTGAGCTGCACTGCTCAAAAACAGACTCAACAGCTGTGTTCAAAAACATTCACTCATTCACTCACTCACTATAGCCTATATTGTTTTTATTATATAGTGAACTATCTAGGGAATGACCGAATGAGATTTTGGACACTATATAGAAGTTTTTCAAACATCATTGTGTCAGTAGATGCACCAGATATTCGTGCGACACAAACGGCGTGCCCAGCATCATGAAAACAAACTGAGCACACAGGAGTAGCCAACAGCATTGAAATGTACGGGGATTGTATTGATGTTGCATCGTAGTTTTTTCAATGCAAACTTCCTAATAAACCGGCGAAATTCCAATGATGCGGGTGCTTGTTTTGTGAGCTATGCTACTGTGTCCCGATCAGTCCAGAACGCAAGCTGTAATAGCCCACAATAACTGCAATAGTTCACAAACTCACTAGCTAATGTCTAATTTAGCTATTGGTGGCTGAAGCTATTAGAATATAAGTCCTCTGAATGTTTTGCTACTTTGAGTAAAGCTTTTGCTTTCCAGAACGGACGGAGACCAAGACAAACTCGCCTCAGGCATTTATTAAGACATCTTTGGTAAATTCACCAACCAGCTTCTATTAGCTAATCTGCTAACTCAGGTTAGCAAACCCCATTGGCTTTCTAGCTATTTCTTCTTCTCCTTTGGAAATACATGACCGCAGTGCATTGTGGTATACAGGGGCAAAATGTGGGGTACATTGTATGTGCACCGAAATTTGCTGTGCATTGTGGGCATTTTACAGTGAATTATATAGTGAATGGAATTATCCACTAAAAATTCTACTTTACTACACTGAAATACTACACTGCACTACTGCAAAATAGCGGAGACACCATATTGTGCACTATCTCCGTGATCGGGAACAGTTTCGAACACAGCAAATGTGTTTTCTCCACAGAGCCAACAGGAGACCCACTTCTAGGTACACTCCTGGGCTGTGGCGCATCCGGTGAGATCATGAGCATTGACTAGAATGGCTGCGATTAGGTTGCGTTTTTGCAATGCAGCCAAAAAGCGGTACACACGCACCCTGTGTAATGTAGCTGTTATGTGCTTCATAGGCTGCCATATCAAATGAAAGAAGGTGTTTGTTTGTTTTGTTTATAGTTTGGATGAACTGATTTTACTGCGTTGAAACAAACTGTTCTCCTGTGCCTAAGATGTCCTACCTCTCAAGGAGCTCAGACTGGTGCTCATGAGGATTGAGGCAAGAAAACACGCACACCTTCACACTTGTGTCTAAGTCCCTCTGCGACACAATAACACGGTTTGAAATCCTCAGTGTGTCCATCTACCCCCTCCGTGTCTTCCTCCCTCCCCTCTACCGCCTGAGGGAACGAGACAGACTGAG
The DNA here is from genome assembly GCA_029783665.1 of Naso thynnoides. Lineage (NCBI taxonomy): Eukaryota > Metazoa > Chordata > Actinopteri > Acanthuriformes > Acanthuridae > Naso > Naso thynnoides. Next base: position 9,566,623 of record JAQLOL010000025.1, on the reverse strand, counting down.
GCAGACAGAGGAAGGCTGGAGGTTAGACGGGGGTTAATTTAGTCTTTTAAACAGGACAACCGATTGGATTACCGGCCCGACAGACCAGGCAGCCACTTTTAGAATTAAAAAGGACACACCTCAAAAACACGGATCACCCGAATTAGACTCCTGCCCGACTCGCTCTCCAATCGCTATGCAGATCATGAAGTGTTTGCAGGGGTGCGCAGGGAGGCCAGACTGGGGTTGCTTTGTTTTATCGCCCCCCCCCCTTAACCTCACCAAGTGATTTGTTTTTAAAGTGGATGGGATTGAGCCTCCCAAAAAGAACAAGGGAGAGCACAAAGGAGGGAGGTTGAAAGAAATACCCTTCCCACAAACACACACACTCTCCGAAAAATGCTTCATGACAAGATGAAAGAGGGGTGGACGGGACGGAGGGAGTGATTGATTTTCATGCTGCTCTAAAGTGAATCCCTCTGGAGGCCTGGATAACATGAGAGAAAGAGAGAGAGAGAGAGGGAAGGAGACAGAGAGAAAAGAGGAAATTGAGAAACAGAGAAAAGGAAAATAAAGGAGATAATAAAGAACAAGATACTTTGCCCTACTCCAGTTTCCAGCAAACCCTTTTCTTCTCTTTTCACTCCTCTGATCCGTCTTCATTTACTTTTTCTATTCTTCCTATTTTGAATTACACAGGGCTGTCTTTATTTTGACTGGAACTCTAATGGAAGCTGAGCGCTTGCTGAGAGAAAAAGAAGGGCGAGAGAAAGGGAAGAAAAATGACTGACAGAGGGAGACAGACAGGTTTAAAAGCGGGATGAATGACTGCACGGATGGAGAGGAAGAGAAGGGGCGGGGAAGCGAGGGACGAGGTGAGGTGAGTGAAGTGATAAGTTGAGGGATGAAAAAAAAGAAAGCAGATCAGAGGGTCCGAAAGTCTCCACCGAGATTGGAAAGGAGGTGTGTGTGGGTGTTTGGCTGACTATCACTCTGTCAGCGTGTGAGGTGAAGTTTCTGTTAGTGTGTGTGCAGAAGAGGACAGCTACAGAGAGAAAGAGAGGTGTGTGTGTGTGTGTGTGTGTGTGTGTGTGTGTGTGTGTGGTGGTGGTGGTGGTGGGGGAGGGATAAAGGGTTTTGCAGCCATGAATGTCATTCTAATAAAGCCCAGTCGGATATTGAGGTTCAGCTTGTGAGGTGAGCAGCGACAGGAGGGAAGAAGGAATGAGAGAAGGAAAGATGAGAGAGACTGATAATATAAAAAAAAAGGGTGCGAGAAAGATGGAGGGAGCAGTGTGAGAGAGAAAAAATGACATCGCTCAGACTCACACGTCCACACAGCCACTAAAACTTCCTCAGGAAGAGAAAGAACAATCTGTTACAAAGGAGGTAATAAAGTGAGACGGAGGGGTACAAGGGGCTAAGGCAGGTGTGAAGAATTAAGGGGGAGAAAAGTGAGTTAGAGGAAAATTAAAAGGCACACGCTGAGGTGGAGAGGAAGAGGATGAAGGTGGGAGGAGAGAGGGGGGATGACGGAGGCGAAAGAGAAACGAGAGCGAGGCAGAATGAATGTTTGTTGATATCCCATTTTCCACTGAAGAGATGAAAGAGAGAAAGAGGGAATTAGAAAAGAGTGGGCAGAAAAGAGGAATAAGCTTGTGATATGGAGAAAGTGCGAGGGAGGGAGAGAGGGGGGCAGATAAGGAAGAATGACCAAATGGGAGAACAAGTGAAGGAGGGTTGGCATGGAGAGGCAGAAAAAAAACAGAAGGACAGGGGAGAGTTAGATTGAGCTAATCGCCGGCATGGGGGATGTTTGTGACGTGGGGAGAATTATCATTTCTGTCATCTAAAAATAACATTGGCGTTGGGCGGCTGTGGCCTGAAAAATGGGGGAGAGAACAGAGAAAGAGGTAATTACAGCAGGCCTATTAGCATATACGCCGCCCTTATTAAATATTCACACAGGAAACTGGGACCGAGAAGTAATGCTTCTGGGAAAGTGCCAGACGGACAGCCTGCCAGGCGGACCCGCAAACTATTTGGACATGCAGACGGCGACAAAGACAGGGGGAGGCCACCTTTTCATCCAGCCATTCATAGACTTGGAACTGGTTTTTACAAGTATTGGAAGAGTGAAAAACACCTCATGAAGTTTCAGCCATTCCTGTATCTGCAAGCTTGATGAGGCTAATTGTAATGCAAGTCCTTTTTATAAGGATGGCAGCCAAGAGACATTGCTAACTAAACTAGCTTATTTCCAAGGAATAAATTAAAATTTTAAACTGTACATCAGCAATGTAAACAAAAGGACACAAGGGAATTGTTAAGGGATATTAAAAGCGGTTGCACTTACGCAGACACGATTAAAATGATACTTATCGTACTGCCAGTCCTTCACGCTGTTACTCCTCCTGAATAAAGACACTGCATGGGGAAAAATTAGGCCTCTAAACTGTATTGAGGACATTTTCATTTAGTCAATTTAGGACATTTTCAGGCTTTCAAGCACCCACAGATACTGTGATACAAGCCATAAAGCCTATTTGCCAAGCAGACAGACACATAGCCAGACGGAGAGACAGTCTAATGAACAGCAGGGGGACGCAGGGCTCTGAGCCTGCTAACAGAACCTCATGTACTAATCTACTAATTTACTGGGGTGGTGTTGCCGCAGTGGGCATGCATGTAAGAAGTACACACTTGCACGTTCACATGAAAGTGCAGGCATGCAAAAATGCCAACTGATGCACCATAGCACAAAGGACAGACAGAGAGAAATAGAAACAGATACTGTCATCAAGCACTTGCATTAAAAAAAAAAGACATTAATCCAAATGTACTGACATAAAATCTCACTGACACTCAGAGCCATCCATGCGACCACAGACACTCACCCCCGGTGTGCTTAAAAACTCGCTAACTCCATGATGTTAATCCCGGCTGACATTTTGACACAAATGCAGAGCAATATAAATAAACATACGGTCAAAACACATCTCACACCCAACACAACACCTGTGGCAACGATGCGAGCAGACAGTCTGACACAGAAACACACATTGCACTCTCCTTTTGACACATGTAGACACACATACACAAACAAACACACATACACACACGCACACACATACACACAAACACACAAACCCTGGAACACACAGAGAGGTAAA
>JAQLOL010000025.1:9535762-9557624 GCA_029783665.1 Naso thynnoides | reverse complement strand
CGGTCAAGTCTTGGTCTTGGTTAGTGTGATCTTGACTTCAACACTATACATTAGACCAGTGTGTTTAAAAGTGGGGGTCCCAACCCCCTAAGGGTATGAAATAATGATTCTAAACAAAAAAATAAAATGAAAATCAACCAATAACATTATTTGCAACAGTAACATTTTTAAAATGTCTTCTTAGATGTTATTAATCACTGCATAACAAAATCTAGGTGTTCTCTAACACACTACTCAAGACAGAATTGAGCAGCTGCTATGAGTGACACTGAAATATTGGAAAGTTGCTGTGTCTCTGAAAACCAGCAGCCTTCCTCGTGCTAAAATGGAAAATTTCTGAAAATGAAATGACCACCAGATGACTAGATGACTCAGCTGCAAAAGAGCCATAACCAATGTTTAAGAAATTTTGCCAAATGGGGTCCCTGCCACGCTATGGCGGCACTTACCATGGCAAACTTTGGGAACCCCACCCTAAACTGACTTACTTAGACAACAAACACCAATTTGACAAGATTTTTTATGTGTTTTTTGGTTGTTTTTTTTTTTTGTTTTTTTTTTTCCAGAAAGTCTTTGAATCCTATGACTAAAGTAATCATAAATTATTTGTGTTAACCATATGTAAAACTGTATATATGCAATTACGGCAAAAAAAAATATTCCCCCTTTGCTGGGGATGCCCTGAAACCCCCTTTAGGACCCCAGACTCAACTTTGAGAACCACTGTTATACAGCCATGGAAAGTCTCTCTCACTAAAGCTTTCCCTTCTATATCCATTCACTTTCACAGTTGCATGCAGCCACACCTGGGAGCTCCACAGTACAACTGCATTCTTCTGGCACTGACCACCAAACAGCTCCACTGGAGCTGCAGCTCCAGCAGTGAAACCCTGGTGATGATTTGTGGGAGGTGAGAAAAGCATTTTTCTTTCATTCTCACTTACACTTTGCTAAAGGTCAGACACCTCAAACACTTTGTATTGTCAGATAAATTGTAATTGTTAAATCAGGTCAGATTACTGCAAACAGATCCAAATGGAATTCAAACACTAGAAGAACATTTGCCAATCTTTACTGCTTGCTAGCTGCTTTCTAAGAGTTAATAGCAACCCACTAATGGCAAAATGCTGCACTTATCATATCTAGTCATACAAAATGCACGGTTGTTGCCTTTTTGCGTTATTTCGATAAAGCCGTGGGGCGTTGCATCGGCCAGAGGTGTAGGCGGAAAGAGAGAGCCACGCAGGAGGAAAAAAACATGGAGAGAAAGAGAGAGTGTGTGAGAAGCCCCCAGATATAGAAAGAAGTGGTTGTGTTTGCACGAGATAAGGCCAAGGAGCTAAATCACATAGTGAGCGAGGAGGTATGCTATTAAGCAGGACAAATATGCCTATTCAAACAGCAACTTTCACAGCCCAAATGAAAATACGTTAGGGCAAGAGACGGAGGGAAGGAGGAGGGAGCAGGAGACAGGGAGGGAGGGGGAGAGAGACAAGAGGGAGTAGACAGGGAAGGGTAAAGGGGCATCGGAAGGAAGGAGCCAGAGATGGATTATGCCCAAAAGAGGGAAAGCAAAGACAGATAAAACAGGGAAGACGCTATTTCATTTGTCTAATTATATTTATCTATCTCTTGCTCACAAACAAACAAAGGAGACAAATGGTGCTGACTGAATAAACTTGATCTGAAAGGGCACAAACAGCGCTCAAACACACAAGCACAAGCACAGTTATTAACCACAGGCGTGCGGCAACGACAACTAAACAAATCCAAGGGGGAGAAATACTGAGAGCGAAAAGCAAAAATACGGGAACTGAGAAGAGTGGCAGAGGAACGAGAAAAGCTGAGAGCAGAGAAGATAGTAGGGCTAAGGGCACAAGCCAGATTGACACTGAAAAATTAATGTGCAATTGCAAAGAGGGATGCGCGTGAGACTGAGATGGAAGGAGAACGTGTGAGTGACACAAGGACAGAGAGAGAGAATATTGGCCCCAGCGCTGACAGATTTAAGGTTATGGTCTACGCACTCCTTTTAAACACACACGCTCACACACGTTAAACACGTACACCTTCACTTTCTCACACTCATTCTTCTCTCATTTCCTCCTCCCACTCTGAAAGCTTTCCATTCCTACTTCTCACATCTCCCTTCCTCTTCTCTCCCTCTATGCATGTGTGTGTGTGTGTGTGTGTGTGTTGATTTAGCTATTTGTCTTCTGCATGTCTCGCACTTGCGTGTGGGCACGCATGCGCACACGCCTGCCGACGCCTGTTCATCTTCTTATATCTGATCGTGTCAATTTGTCTCAGTGTCACGCCACTCTCCAATTTGCCATCTGCTTGACAGGATCTTATTGATTGGCCCACACACTTGTCATTCTCCCAGTCTCTCACTCTCCTGTACAATCTCCACATCTTCATATGAGCGTAGTTTCCAGACACCCTCTCGTTCCATCTCCATATATCCCTGCCTCCATTCTTTCATTATCACACCTCCTCTAACACTTATATCTCTCCATCTCTCCACCCTTCCCAGCACCATTCCCACATCCCACTTCACTTTTTCTCTCATTTCATTCCCCGGGCTTTATGGCACACACAAATCAGGGCCACGGGCTTTTATGCTGTGATCAGTAACCCAAATGGAGGCGCAGGCTAAATAGTGATTACCTGTCATCGCCTGGCTTAGCTTATAAGCAGTGCAGGAGCATCCATCGCCGACTTGAAACGGCAGACTAACGGTCTTAACGGTCTCAGTAATTCAGCAGTCAGAAACGATGCCGCTCTCTCTTGCGTGGCTTTGAATGCCCAAAGAAAACTTTGGAGTCATTGAGAAGTCTAACTTCAAAAGATGAACATGTCAAAAAAAAAAAGAATCAACTTGAAGGAAAGCAGAGAGGTTATTGAACTTTTTCCTAGTTTATCTCCACCGTTTCTCTCTTTCCTTTTGAGCAAACTGCGCTGTCATTAATGCGTTGTTGTCTATTCTTTATATTTTGACGTGTGTTTGTGTGTAACAGACTGTGTGAGTGATTCAAAGTCTCCCAGGAATGCGCTGAATTTGAAACACCATCAAATATCCTGCTGACGGACAATCTTGTCAATCTGCAGCTGCAATCCATCAATGTAAATGCAGCGTGTTCATTTTATTCGGAAGGGAAAAGGCTTTTTTTTTCAATTCATTGCAGGCAATGACTTTGATCTGGCAGCGAGTTTTCAGATAAGTCCTGTCTGAAACAATGTGCTCAGCAGGAAACCTATACAATCGAGTTGGTTCAGACACACGTGTAAAAAAAAATAATAAAAAAATTGACAATGTCACAAAGAGACTATCATTTTCTGTTCTCTTCTCTTTAAAACATGGTAACGCACAATTACATTTAAGTCGTGCCAGTAAAGCACTGTTATTTGCAGCAGGAAAGGATGAGGAGACAGTTGGAGAGCCTCCACATGTTCAGTCCTCCATACATTTAACTGCCATGTGTCTTATTGGTTTCTCCAGCAAGAACTGGGCTCTCTCATTTTAATTTACTCATGGATAATGCATGAGTGTAGAAGAAGCTCTGTTGTTCACTCACAGTCGAAATGTGATATAGAAAATGAGCCACGCACTGACGTTTTTCTTTCCTTTTCATTTTCGCCAGTGTTGCTGTTTAATTTGTGAAAATACTTTTATGGAGTAAGTATCAACCCTAATTTCCTCTTGGTTGGGTTTTGCTGTTTTTTAGTTTTTCAGTTAGTCAGTCGTGCTTTTGGCATTTCAGCTTTTCTGGTCCATCATTTTTGAAGTATGTTGTTTTATGAGCCTTGGTCTATTAACGTTACCTCCACAACCCCCTTAATCGCTCTCTCCCCTGTGCTTCTTCATAATTACTTGCTGAAATAAATGCCTCATTGAAGCTGTTTCCAGAAACTGATTTGAACAAGCCAAAAAAAAAATAAAAAATCTAAAGGCATGATGCAACTCCTGCACCCTTTTGACCCAGACAGCACTTGCCATAAAGCACAATGTGACATCATGTCATGCCATGATCAATCAGAGTCAAGTAAGACATGCAGGAGAAAACCGATGCAGGCCCACACAAGACTGTCAGGACGGTCAGAAGAGTGCAGCCTCCATCAGTTAGAGCTTCAGACTATCTGGGGACTTCTCAGATCCAGACGAACTAACTAACTATCTATCACTCTGCCTCCACATCAGGGTTTTCTCTGCAGTGGTTCTGACATGCCACCCTTCAGAAGCCAAATAAATGACCACCCAACCCACAATTTTCATCAATCAGAGTGCTGCAGGGATGACGTAGTCTTGTCGGCCAACTCTGAATTAGCATAGCGCCGGTTGCCTCATCAAACAGCCGATGGGATTTTTTCATTGGATATCAGATTATTGCAGAGAAAAAGCTTCACTGGCAAAAAAAGAGGTTTTAAAAAGTTTTCATCAACAAGATAGCTGATAACTTATTATTTTTGAAGCATTACTGTGATCACTAAAGAAAAAAAAATTAACAATAGGCTAATCAAACAGCAATGTGGTCACATGACATCCATCTCAACCACCACTTAGCTTCAGCAGGCCTACACACTTTCTAATTTGAAAAGTTCACAAGCTGGAAACTGAGTTGGAATAGTTTGTAAGAGCAAAAGTATACAGTGCTGCAAAGGTGAGCTAAAGTAGATTAGCTAAAATGATTGACATGATGATGTTTAACATCTCTGACAGCCTCTACAGTTCCATTTAGCCTCTTGTTAGCGTAGCTTGTTAAAGCTTGTTAAAGCAAAAACATGAAAGTCTCTTCAGCGTGTGTTGATCACAGACCTTATTTCAGGCAACTGAGCAAATACTTATTTAAAAAAAAACAACGTTGAGTTTGAGGAGGGAAACTGCAGAAATTCCACAATGCCGACTCATTTCCGGGGGGGGGGAGGAGGGGGGGTTCAAATTCAAGTTGAAACTAAGTGAAATAGAAGTAGGCAAGATATAATCAGGAATCTATTTTATTTAAGTAAATCACATTCATTTAAGTCAGCTTCACTTCATATTTTTCCCCTGATCCACCCAACAGTTTGAGAACCGCTGCTAAAGGGCAACACGTCCTCATTCTTCCTTACAAACCACTTTGTTTCCATTCCAGACACACGCGAGAAGCAGTTCTTATACATGCACAATAATTCCCTGTATTTATTTAAGCTGAACTGTTTCAGTGCAAGAATAATTGCCACTGGGACATGAGGTAATACCTGCAAATACACTCGGTCCACTAAAGCACTCCCCCTCCCCCTGCACAAGTTATTCCAAGATTGGCAATAAGGTAAGCTGTCTTTTAAACACAGGCAAGACCACCAATGTACACACTTTGATCCATACTGTAAACATTGAGTAATAATATTGATTCATTTGTACAAGTTCAGTGTAAGTGATGACCGAACGCACAACCATATTCGGTATGTAAATCCATGTCTGGTTGGTGGTATAAGCTGGAAGTCGACATCAAAAAGAATTCAGAAGTACAATATCTGAAAATTAGATTCGTTGGTGTGAGGAAAAAAAGAAAAAAAATGCCAGATGGAGCTCCTTCTGCAGAATCTGCACTTCCCAAGTCAGCCTGGATTTTCATTATAGTATCTAAAATCTGACATCCTCTCACTCTACATCCTCCCTCCAACTGCTCAGTAGGTGATTCTGCAGTTTTAAAGGTAGATAAAGTAAGATTTTTGCTGATCAATAGAATGAACTCAACATATACTTCCGCGGGGGTTTAGCAGAGATGTTGATCAATATCAATACAAATGTCTCAGCGTTCACTTTGCCACATAGTGAGCTGTGTGGTTTTAAAAAAAAAAGCATTTTTCTCTTTTTAGTTGAGAAACAATCATCTCCTCGCTTGTGATTTCAAAACACTACACAAAAACTTTCTTTGTTTCTAACTATTTTTAAACTTAGCTCTTCTGAGATTTTTCAGGCAATCTTTTTCCAGCTTATCCTTGGTTTAAGGGGCATAATAGGAGAAACATTGATTTCAGCTAAGAGGAAAAGACACAGCTGTGCATCTCGGCACCGATCCTTCAGCTGCGCGTGGCGAGCCGCATTTGATTTGAAGAGCAGCGAGTGGAGATAATCACACATCCCTCTGCAAAATGGAGTGTTTTGCAAAAAAACAGGAAGCTTTAAACATTCACAGAGGTGCTGAGGTCAGTGAAGGGGAGGGGAGGGGCATTAATGTGAAGTGGGGGATGGGCAAGAGTGGGAGGGAAATAAAAGATTAACTTCATTGTATAATCAATCACACTTGTTCCCTGCCATTAATCAGCTCTTCTTCACTCCTCAAGTGCCTCATTTTCCCCTTCCAAATTCATTTCACAAGCTTCGTCGTGCATGAGCTGCTCTGCTTTTCGCCTCTCACAGATCGAGCCTTTTCATTATATTTCACGATCTGCAATATTTCATCACATCTCATAAAAGAGAAAGTAAAAACTAAGAATAGCCAGACATATAATGACTTGTTTTCTACCTGGTGCTGCCAGATCGAATCAGCTGCAATAACAGGGATTTTAAATCAAAGTCATCCAACAGAATATGGATATACACACCTGGTGTTGGCCAAAGTCATTTAACTCAAGCACCTCTTATTGCTATATCAAAGATCCTTGAAAACTGAACATCATCTTTTTGCCACCAGTTGCTATTTATAAATCAAATTTGCATGAATGTCCAGTAGCACCCTCATCCTATGCATAATTAATAGGCTCCCATTACTCTCACCTATAATAGCTCCCTACCAGCAACAGAAAGGAAGACATAAAGGACAATTTGGAGAGTGAAAATTCCTTGATTATACCAAGAAACAACACCCGCACCTCCTATAAATAAAAAAACTCGAAAAAATATTTATTGCTTATCTTTTTTGGCTTCAGTTATCAATATTAAAATCTAAAAAATACACCTATAACAACGTCCTCTCCTCTGAGATCCTGGGAGATTCGTGTTGTCGATTCTGCTGCTTCTTGTTCCTCACAAGACAAACAAGAACTTGGCTTGGATAAAATTGGCTTTGAGCTGTTTGCAGCAGATTTCATCTCGCTGTTAGTGGAGGGGATGTTGCCCAAGGCAGGGCAGCTGATCAATATTATCAAGGTGTATCTTCCAATGGAATCAATCACATCTGACGCTTTTCCTATAGAGGAGCAGAAATGAAATGCGCCTGTCCTCTGTGAGGAAGCAATGAGAACCACAGCGGTCAGTAATGTGGCTTTGACGGCTGCTTTCAGGTCACCTGTTTGGACTTTAACCAGGATTTTTAAATTCCAGACGTTAAAATTATATTAGGAGAACTGTGAGTAATGCATTTGCTCTACTTCTACTTCAGCTCTGTTTTGCACTTTCAGTGAATAAACAGTAATGATGTTTTCATGAATTTCACTCCAACCTAAACTATGCAATTCAGTTTTTTGTAACTCTACCTTCAGGCCATAGAATTTTTCATATTTCACACATAAAAAGAGGAACTATCACTTAAGATTTTAATACCTCACTCATGCCCTGAAAAGGAAGCCTGAGGACTTTGATTGCTGTCTGTAACCAGCACCAACTCCTCTTCCTTAGAGAACGACTGACTTGCAAGCTTCTAATGAAACAACAGGCCTTTTAATTTGGCATTTAAGGTGCCAGCAGGTGGCAAATCAGTCCCAAAGCCTGGGATAGCAGCTCCACCAGCATGGCCACCCACTCCAAAAGGACGACCATCTTTGAAGTAAGCAGCCAGAGGCCTTGTCATTGACCTGTGCTGTGTGTGGGGTGGCCAAGATTGGCTGGCTCCTGATGGGAGTTGCGTTTGATGACAGCAGTGCCGCTAAATGGGTGCGGCTCCAAATTATGCCTTAACTACCTCTTTTATCATTACTCAACCATCCTTATCCCCCTCTTCTCACTTCCCACAGGGCTCGGGAGTGATGAGAGAAGAGCCCATCCAACCAGGAGAGTCAAGCTAGTCTCAATTTTGTTTTTCTATGTGTGTGTGTGTGTGTCTGTGTGTGTGTATTTAAATGTACGCAGGTGTGTGTTTGTGTGGGCTAAGCATCCGTTCATCACTGAGCTTGGCTCTACTGGAACTGCTGGAGACATAGGTTGTCTCGGAGGGCACTGATTGGCTCAGCAGGGGAAGACGAGCTTGAGGTAGATGAGGTGGAAATGGACCAAACCTGACCTGCAATGCAAGAACACACAGCCGCTCTCGCACATACACACCATGTGTTTTCATACACTTTTACATCAAAACCTGTACAGATAAAAGCTTCTAGGATATAGTTTAATACAACATTTCATTTACACTTAGATTAAATGTGCACAGACCTGCCTCCTGTGTACAAACACGTATCCCACAGCTTGACGACACCATATGATGGCTCATCGCGCTCTTGTTTGTATTCCCTCCGGTCTTGCTTTGTGTGTGTTTGTATTTGTGTGTGTGTGTGTGTGTGTGTGTGTGTGTGTGTGTGTGTGTGTGGACATTAGCACGGCTTAAACCTATCACAATCAATTTTCTGTTGCTTTCTGGGAAATGCTGCTTATGTTACAATAGTAGGAGGGGTAGAGGAAGATGGATTGGGTGAAGGGGAGTGCAGTCTCCAAATCCAGAGAGAGAGATGGAGAGACAATCACAGAGACTGAGAGGGATTTCCCGTCCCTTCCCAGAGAATCTGACTGGTGTTCCTAATAATGAGCTTAAAGCCACCCCCTCCTTTCCTCTCCCCTTGTGGTGGATGTGAGGGCAGATCATCCCACTGCGCTTTAAACACACACTCTGCTCAGATTAAAACACACACTCCAGATGCTGTTGTCGCCTAGGGTAAAGCGGATGTCAGACCCCCCAACGTCTTCTCTGTTTATGATTGGACGTCATCTTCTACCTGCAGGCTTTTCCCGACCTTTTCATGGTGGTGGTGACTGGGGACGTGACACTCTGCAACTCTGCACAGGCCTTGGATAAAATGCTGAGACATGAACAGCAAAAAGAACTAACTTAAAAGCCAGAGATGTGAAGCAAAAGGCATAAAAATGATTTAAAACCATGCTAGGAGTACTGAGTCTGTAGGAAAAACGGTACTGAGTGCTAAATACTCACGACAATGCAATGCAACCAAAGTTACTGAGATTCATCCTCTGGGAACCATGAATATCTGTTCCTGATTTAATCACAATCCATCCAACAGTTGTTGAGACATTTCAGTCTTGACTAAAGAAATCGACGGATTGTTTGTGCTGCTAGCATCACTAAAAAACAAGAAAATAAATTTAAAAACAAATTGCATGATAAAAGCAAAAACAAAATGAAAGCTGCCACATAGTATCAACTTACATGTTGTCGTTACAAAATACATTACATGTTGTCTCCTAAAATATGCTCATATGCAACAAACTTGCATTAATAAATCAAGAAAGCTCATGCTGCTCAGATTACATTTCTTTACATATTACAACATATAAGTTGACCATGTATGTAGAGCAGTGATTGACATCCCTGCAGCACTTTTGTGTCATCCAAAATATATTTGATTAGCAGCTGGACAGAAGGTCATGACCTTTTTTTTTTGGCCCACTAAGTGAATGACTAACAAGCTTGATGATTTAAACTAAATACTTTCATTTTATCATTTGAAACACTGATTCATAAAACAAACATAACAAGCCCCCCCCCCAAAAAAAACAAAACAAAACAAAACGAAACAAACCCAAAACAAAACATTAAGAAGTAACACATACAAGATATCTGATTGGCTGCCATGTCCTTGCTTCTATTTATTTTGGGAAAGTGATACATAAGAAGAGTGGGTATTTCAGAGGTGACCCTTGGCCTGTGCCAATCACTTGCTAAATGTCCACTGGGACCCACTAAGCCCACCCGACGTCAAAACAAGACTGAAAAGGAAAAGGAAAATATTGGAACGGTGGTTGGGGGCGGGGTGGGGGGCACGACAGATGACAGAGAAAGCAAAGAATTTAAGGACCAGCTGCCATTGTAATAAAAGCAAAACACAGATTTCAGGGCTCTTACTTGCAATTTGATTATTTTTTTCTTGCACTCAATTCATTCAACCCTAAAACCTAAATACAAACAGATGCAGCAAGAACTTTTGGATTTTAAAAGTAACTAGTAATGTTCAAGTTCTAATTGAAAATGCATTGAGAGAACATGATGCTTTTGTAAAAGCAGAGCTTTTGTAAAAAGTTTATAAAAAATTTTTAGACCCCTACATATCATTACAAGCACGCATGCACACAAGACAACCTTTCGCCTCTCACGCCTCCATCTGGACGAACCCTGTGGACACAAACGGCAGCTTTGTGACCAGAGTGCGTGGTTTGTTCAACAGACCTCTGCTGTTGGTGATGGGACTCTCGGGTGGTTCTGTTGCTGTTTTTAACTCACACAGATGTTGTGAGGAGGAGGATGAGATGCTCACTGGACTTCTTTTGAACTGTGTGCAACTGGAGCATTTCATAAGATGAAAAGAAGTAGTCCCTGTTATGCTCTGGATAAACATTTGAGTGTTTCTTTATTCTACAAGACTGTGAGAAACTTCCACTTAATATATTTTTTCCTTATCATTTTAGATTACAGCAAATGCACCCACTGGTTACTTATCTTACAAAAACCACAAGAACTAACTGAAATGAAACTAACTACACCTACAACTCTAAATGCTTTCTCATTTTCCAGCTTTTTTATTATATATTCCCTTTTTTTGCACATCAAGTTCCCCCAGTGGACAGATTAACTGTGAGGGGGGTTAAAAAAGAGAGAGCGAGAGATAGAGGTGAGGATTTGAGTAAATAGGGAGGGAGAGAAAGAGGATTTGTAGCATGAAAAGTTGGCTTGAAAGCTGTATCTCCCCTCTCGGCTCTTAGAGAATCTGTTTTGGGACAGAAATCCCACGTAATGGAGTCTCAGCACTGAAGAGGAAACAGAGCAGAGGAGTCAAGCACACCCAGACACTCATGTGTGGGGTGTGTCCACCATTGAATTATTAGTTTACATACTTTTGCAACTGAATAATTCACTGATACGAAAGCAGCAAACTGAGCTGAGCTGAGCAAATGCGTAGATAAAGGAAAGCCAAAGGGAGTAATGTCAACATGAGAGTAAAATGCACTTGAAATTAAAAAGTAAATCATAACAGCTGAGGTGAATTTGTCACACAGACACTTTTTGGGGAGAGACCTGTCAAGCAGGAACGCATGAGTTAATCAGAAAATGTCCCTGAACTCAAACGTCAATATGCATTTGCATGTCATAAGAGGAAAAGGAGTTAAACAGGTGTAACTTATAATATTAATGATGGCTCTGTTCCATTTCGGTGTGCCAGGAAGCCTTACATCAATAACAAGTCTGCTGTGAGAGAGGTGCATTAACAGAATCTGCGAATGTGTTAGCTTTAACGTTAGGCTAATTTTAAAAGTTGCTGTAGACTAGGTAACTTCTGCTAATGAGCTAGCAAGCTAACATCAGCTTTAGCATGAGACTTGTTAGGAGGTGCTGCAGCCTTTTGCACTGGCTCGCATTTCATTGGTTTGTTGTCACTCTCTCTTTAAGTCAAGTTTGAACCATAATGAAATGGTTGCAGGGAAGGTTGCAGCAGAGTAAAACGGTCCATCTCAGCCCGAGCCGACTGACGGTGTTGCCTGCAGGACACTCTGTTGTCGGTAGACGTGAGTCAAGGAGTAAGGCTAAGGCTAATCAACTTGTTTCATCATCACCTATCGCTAAGACGCGCAGCATAGCCTTGCCAATAAGGGCAGAGAGTACAGAGAGCATCACCTATTGGGCAAATGGAAGGGGAGCGATAGGACCTCAATCCTGAATACAGAGGCATGGGAAAACACAGAGATCTCTTGATACTCTCAGACCACGTTACTTATCAATATTTGTCCATCCACATGACATTTTGTTTTTCAAATAGAACACAAAAAGTTAGTGATATTTACCCCAAAGTACTCTCTATAAACACATTCCACATTCACTGAATGTAGAGTCAAAGCAAGTCAGGGCAATCTTGGTACCAGAAAAGCCTTAAATTTCGGTTGTAGTCTTTTGTAGTCCATGTAATTAACAGTGGGTTGTTAACTGTTAACAGCATGTAAACTGGCTACTTGTGAAAAGATCTGCTTGTAGATGTGGTCTCTCAACTCCAACTCCATTTTCGTGTCGGATTGTAAACAGAAATTCGCCTCCTCCAATGGAAGCCCAAGAATAATGAGGTTTGCCCCCAGAGGCTGTATTGCGGTCTACCAGAAGTCAGACTGCGAACGCAGCCGATGGGTTCCGGGTGACCGGAACTGACCCCAAAGTTACCTACTGCAGCTTTACAAAAATAATTAGCAATTGTGGAAAAAATTGAATGAAGCCTGCAGCCAGGCTAGTGATGCTAATCTCAGCATGATAATGCACTGTGGGCAACATTTTATCTGTGAAAACATTAAATGTTTACCATTTAATCTCTTATTTGGCATATTATCATGCTAACATTGCAGTCAACACAAAGTGTCAGTTGTGACAGTGACAGTTTTGGGGGTTTTTTTATTTTTATTTTTTAAGTTTTACATAGCTGGTTGTAAATGGTGTCTCAGCGGTTAGCACCAATGCCTCGTAGCAAGAAGGTCCAGGGTTTGATACCTCGCTGGGCCTTTCTGTGTGGAGTTTGCATGTTCTCCCTGTTTCTATGTGGGTTCCCTCCGGGCAGTTTGGCTTCCTCCCAAAGTCCAAAGACACGCAGGTTAATTGGTGACTCTAGATTGCCTATGGGTGTGAATGTGAGCGTGACTGGTTGTTTGTTTCTATATGTTAGTCCTGTGGTAAACATATTTTGCCTCCAAATTTTATGCTGATCCATCTTACATTTTCTTTAGTCTCGACAAAAATGTTTAACTGACTGATTGACAGATGATGATGATGCAGCCACGTGGCTTGTATTTCTAAAAATAATAAGAAGTTGCAGAATTTTACAAAAGAATTAAGAAAAAAAGCAGTATTCAGAGAATGCATCTGACTTCAGTCAGATAGGACATGTTCTTCAGAGATTCTGCAGTGTGAAACTGGAAAGAGCATCCAAATCTCCTGAGTGTGTAATCCTGTTGGTCCACCTGTCAGTCATTCATTGACTGGATGCTGTCTGTGTTCCTCTGGCTTTCACTCACGCTGGATCACACATTTCATTAGAAAAATTGTCTTCCACTTAATGGATTGTGGTTTCATCCATTAAAGTCTTGCCTCTTGCTGTATTCCCTTATATTCTGTTGAATTCAAAACTATGTTTTTCTGTCCTATCTGGTGATCTGTGAGGATTTGGAGTCCTGTGATTGAAAGGGAAAAGGGAAAACTGAATGGGAGAAACTGCAAGTAATGTAAAACTACCATGTAGAGAGAGAGAAAATCACAAAAGGGGTAATATACTGTATGTCAGCACTCACAAAGACACTGAGAACAAAGAAGAAAGACAGACACAGAAAGACAGAAAGTAAGATAAGAAATTAACTTTTTATCCAGACAGCTTTTTTTTTTTTTTAACTTGGCTTATGTTTTAGGGGCCTTTTTTTGGGTATCAATTTCATGGCGATTTTATTTAATCATTAAATAATCTTCCAATTGGATCACATCTTGGCAGTTCCGTTCTAATAATAACTAATATTTTATTTGATTTAAATTCTGATATAAACTTGAGAGATGTTTTAAACTTTAAATCTGTCCATGTGCATCAAAAGATACACTGATGTATATTATAATACTACTGCTATATGTAACTGAAAAGTGTGATGCAACTGATCATATTTTATTAGCACTGTCAACCAGGAGGACTTGGATCCAACAGACGATGAGATGACTGATAATCGATAACGCTGTATGAAGAGAGCACCACTTCATGTACTTTACAACACTCTGATAGAAAACCTTATCCAATTTATCAAGTTAGTGGAAACTGCCTTTATGGCTCAAGAAGGATTAGGGCGCACTCACAGGCAATCCGTACTGTGCCAAAGCGGTATGTTTCTCTGCACTGGCACGGTTGGAAGAGGTGGGCTTCGGCACAGTATGATTGCATGAGCAGGGACATGTAACGGAAACACACAAACTACTGCAACATGTGCTCAAAGTATCAACAAAAGGCTGTTAAAAGTATACGCAATATGTGGACATTTTATGTGCATATACTGATAAAAACAGAAATGGGCAGAGTCTGTAGTTTTCTAGCTTTCATTAGAAAGGAGTCGAGGAGGAGCAAAACTGAGCAGGGCAAAGAAAAGCTGACAGATCGCCTGTGGAGCACCGCTCCGTGTGCAAGTTGCCTGAGCACCTTGTTGAACAGTCCTGCTCTAGCACCGGCACTGAACAGTTGAGAGTTAATTTAACTTTCACGGAAGTCCAAATGCGACATGTAGCATTTCGTATCCATATTTTTCAGGCAAAAATCCAATTGATCCCTGTGTGCTGAGATGAATAGCTTGTCCTCTTAGAAAAAAAAAAACAGCTATACAAGATTAAACACTGAGTGAATTTCTCAGTGTAGAAAACAGCAGTGACTACCCACTGCACGTGCTGGCACAGACCTGCATGAATATATCAGCAGCTATCGTTGATGGGCTGACAGTGGCCGGTTGGAAAATTAAAAAATCTTTACTGTAACCCATCTTCTTCTGCTGGCCTGAGGCTGGTGTTACAGTACGTGCACATTAAAATCATGACAGAAAACAATCACTCTCTCTTGATAAAAAAACATCGTCTTCTCAAAGCTTTCATGACAAACTGCCGAAAAAATGAGCCGACAAGATGCAGGAACAAAACTTCCTCGGACTACTTTCTGTAGACTGCTCAAAAAACAAGAAGCAGTCGCAGTGATGGAGACAGAAAACGAATGAGCACAGAGAGAATACCTGTGGTTGAGGCCATTTGGGCTGTTTTCAAAACTGCATACAATACCAGCAGTACATACTGATTCGGCCACAAAGTAGTATGCTTTATGCTGTATGTAAACATCAGCAAAATCTGCAGAATGCTTAAAAAAAATTCCCCAAAATTTCCAGTATGTATCCAACCATTTTACCACCTCTACTGTTTCCCACGATGCAATGTGCTGCAATGTCACAACCAATTTGCACAACCGATTCCATTCGTATGCAGCATGCGCAGTATGCAGTACATATAGTATATGCAGCAGGCGGTTTAAAAAAGATTTAGCCCTTGGTGAAGAAAATGTAGAACTGTGAACACGACTACAACTTTATGTTCTTTCAGTGGACACAAATGTCAGTTACATCATGAACTGCAGGTGATTAAAGGTATAATAATTATAAGCTTAAAGTGATCAATAAATGTGGACAGATGTGTCCACCACAACAACCTTTACTTGACCTCTCTTTTTTCCTTTACGACTGTTGAGTTTTTTTTGTTTTTTTTTTACAAAATTGTAATTTGTGTTTGTTGGCTCTGTGGTCTGTGTAAGTTTGATCTCCTTCAACTCACTGGCTGCAGTGAGCAACATTTTCCATCACTTCAGACAGCATTCTGCTCCACTTGGCTCTTACTGTATGTGATGAGCTACATATTTCTCACCTGTGGAAACAATCACTGCTTCCGTAATCACCCATAGCGGCCCACAGGACAATAAGTGGGAGTGCTGTCAACTCGACAGAGTGATTGACTTTCAGGGATTTTTTTTCTTTTTTCAGCTGTGAACCGAGGAATTCTTCTACTGTGTAGGGTCAAACTGACTTCCTCCTATTGAAACAGTAGCAACATGTATCACAGAGCACTGCGAAACCATGTGACCTCTGCCTTCCTGCTGTGCTGATGGAAACTTCTGACCAGTCCACAGCTGGACAACAGTCACAAAAACCTCACTGTGGAAACGATGTTACTGCTTCTCTCCAGTCCGCTGGTTGTAGAAACAGCTGTGATGTTCAACTTTACTCAAGCTTTAAAATAATTGTTAGTTGGTCACATTCCATTCAATGAGTTTTATTTATTTATTTACTTATTTCGGTCTGAGTTTTCTTAAATTACTGTAGCTGTAAATTAAATTCCTCTGAGGAAAAATATATTTAAAGTTAATAGTCAAATTTCCCTAAAATATCCTACAGATGATAAAGCATAATGTGTTTGGACATTCATGAACTTCTCCTCTCGTGCCACTATCAGGGCAAAATTCACATTTACTCATAAGAAACATCGGTATTAGAATGTCTATGATCACATTCATGCTCCGCAGAGGATAACCCATGTTTTTGTTTTAAAACCTTCAGCACCACTTTTGGGACAAAATCACAAATTTGCAAAGAGAAAATCTCATAATCGAACAGGCAGATCCTGCTCAGCAAGCACACCTAATGTGTCATCTTGCGAAATGGCTTCATTGACTCTCCTGTAAAGCTTCACTCATTACAAACTACAAACTACACTAATAAGGAAAATGAATATTTACCTTTTGTTCATGCTGTACATTCATTCATTCCTTCTTTTTACTCCAAATTTTAGAATGAAACTGTCACACACACACACACACACACACACACACACACACACACTATGCCGTTCAAAGAGGTACGAGTGGACCTTTTCATTCACAAACACACAGATCAAGAACATTAAGAACAAGAAACACACACACAGAGGAATTCACACACACACACACACCCACACACACACACACACACAGCTGCGTTACCTGGCTGTCCACCACCAGGTTACGGATGCAGCCAGTAAAACTGCGGTAACGTCGCTGAGGAGACGTTTCCTTCATTCCTCCCATTTGAAGAGGCTGGAAGACATTCAAATACCTGAGAAGGAGTAGGAGGAGGAAGAGGAGAAGAAAAAAAGAAAAAGAAGAGAAGCAAATGAATTCGGGTTAAGGGGTGAAAGACGGGTAGAAAAGGATGAAGAGGTGAAGAATGGAGGGAAAGTGATTTGAAGTATGAGGAGAGAGTAGGAGGAGGAACAGGTGAAAGAAAGAGATTAATGGAGGTGAAAACCCCGAGGACAAAATGAAGAAGAGGAGTGACAAGAAACAAGAAGAAGAGGAGGAGAGTGAGAAGGGAGGAGGTAGGAAGAAAAGGAGAAAGATGAGACAAGTAAGAAGCCTCCTGAAGAAGCCTGATGCCTCCTGAGTCTCACCTCTGGTTTCCAGGCGTCTCTCCTGCAGCTCTGCAGCCCGACTCGTCCGTCTCCTGAACGTCCCCCCCGACTCCCTCGAGTTCAGTCACCGCCGCCCCCCCACACTGGTCCAAGATCAGCTGCACAGCCTGAGAAAAAAACACGCCGACAGCACCGTCACAGCACGAAGGGTTGCTCGTTATCGACTCTTCCTCTCATTTTACGAGGTTTCCTGCTTTTCTTCTTTGCCTTTATTTTCCGAGGCCAGTCGTCGTCTCTTTAGTCTATGTTCTCCAATAAAGATTCAACTCTGAGTTTACTGAACAATTTGTCCTTAAATGACACAAATTAAAGAAATTAAGAGGATTTCAAAGGGATTTTTTACTGATGAAAAACAAACTGATTTGCACTCGAAATATAAAACTTCATCACCAAATGAAAAAAAGTTATAAGCATCCACGTGAACTTAAGGTTTATAAATGAAGCATTGTTGTCTGTATTTTATTAAATCTGATAATCAGATTAATTAATATTAATTAAATTCATGTTGAGTAATCAGAACTAGATAAAGGAGATCCATCCATCCTACCTTTCCGTCACTGATGATGTCGAGGCGATGCCAGCGTCGGTCGGTGATGGTGGATTTTGGCGGCAGCTGCAGCGTCAGTGTTCCTGACCCGTGGTTGATGCTCAGAGCTGGAACGCCGTTCTTCAACTCTGGAAGGAAGGACGAGGCTCTGAGTATTCTGTTTTCCTGCTCACAGTAAAGCCACACGGGTGATTCTTGATCTTTGGGAAGAAATACGTGGTGACGAGGGTTCAAATCCGAATCCAAAGGATCCAGATGACCGAGCTTTCAACAGCATCTCTTCGTTTAATGTGTGGAGCTGGCGAAGGTGTCATCACATAAAAAAAAATGCCCAAACTATCTCTTTAAGGCTCCTACACATCGGCCAACGGTCAGGGGGCGGGACTTGTCAGGGCTGTCAGTAGGCGTGTAAGAAAATATCGATAAGTACTGATATCTCAGTATTATGTTTGCAATATCGTATCAATTCTCAAAAACAATTTAGATTTTTAATTAATATTTTTCATGCAAAGATTCGTGGCGTGGTTCATTTTGTTTTTTTTAAATCCCCGTCAGCTAATGCATAAAAACTTTTGCTGGGTTATTCTGATTGCACGCACACAAAAAAGGCTTATTGTGGTGTTTATACCACGACATTGTTCCTAAAATAAGACTGAACAAGAAACTGCAATTTATGGCCTTGCATATATACTGCAAGTACTGCAATACATCACAATATATCGTATCTTAACCTTTGTATCATGTTGGGCAAGCAACTCTGAAACAGTAATAAGTTACTTATTATTGATTACTCCTTATAAAAGTAATACATTTAAGTTACTTATTACTGTGTATTATAAGTAAATAGTTACATTACTCATCACTTTATTATGTTACTTTTGCAACCCAACCGACTTCCTAAAAAAGTGACGCACAGCCTGTTTTGCCAGCTCCCAAAACTCAGTGGACTTTATAAAACTTTGATAAGATATCTGAGGTAAAATATTCGTGTCAGAGATCGGGGGTGCCGGCAGTCGTTGGCCCTCTCAGTTACACAGTAACTACTGACTTACTTGGATCAGTAACTGTAACGTGATTACTGTTTTAGCAGTTGTAATCCCTTACTCTACTAGTTACTGGGCAAAGTAATACAGTTACAGTAATGCGTTACTGCCCAACCCTTGTGACCAGATTCTTGCCGATACACGGCTGTAGCTGTCAGAGAGAGTCGGCGTTTCTGGTCATGTGGTGCGAACGTCAGCGTCTGATCTACTCCGCGCCTGTCGGAGGCTTTTAGGCCAATTCAACGCGTAGAATCGGCGGCGGCTTGTCAGTGAGAGAGAGAGCAGGTCAGGTCACTAACCAGTGCACGATTAAAACACAGACACCGAGAAGAAAGAGACTCTTCCTTATTTTTCCGCTTGTTCTTTTGGGCCATTTGTAACTTTTTATTGGACATTTTATCAGTTAGAAGCAGCTAAATTATGAAATTGGGTTCAAAAATGCTGCCTCATCACAACAAAGGTTTGTATACCTGTGGAGAGGATTTGTCTCGGCACCGACGAGCTACTTTATGACGCAGCAGCTGATCTTCGTCACAGCTTGTTCTTTGTTGTGAGTTTGGTGTGTAGGAGCTTTAAATGTGACTTGACATGAGCATGACATAGAATGGCAACTGGTGAAATTTGGTAAAATGTTCAGAATCACTAGAGAGAGGATTTCTGATCAAAGTGTTTCCACCATATTTCTCAGCATCAGTCATTGTTGTAAACTTGTTTAGGTGCGATCTATAGAAATAAAGTTCTAAAACCCGGTTGAAGTGAAAACAACATGTTCTTTCCTTCGTTGAGGGAGAGTGTGATGTGTTGGTGGCGTTTGGATTTAGCTGACATCGGTCCTCTGAACACAGCATCGCTTCTCCGTATCGCTGAGTAAGCTGCTGAATCCCATCAGCAGCAGCACGAATCCACGCGGTCGACTCTGTGTGTGAGCGTGTGTGTATGTGTGTGTGCGTGCAGCCTCTCGGATCAAATGTGCGCGTTTGTGTGAGTGCGACCCAATCAACCTCACAGCCGTGCTATCGAACAGGAAAGTGAAAAATGCCTCGAAGAGATCAATGCTGCGGCCACGTTTGATTTTCCACTCGTGGAGCCACGTAGCAACAGCCGCGGTTCAATAATTACATAACTTTAATGCCACAAGATTATGCAAGAAGTGTTTGAAAGGCCATCAGCAGGCTAATCCATTAACGCCGCGGCAGGACCGCCGGGAGCTGACATTAGAGTTTATGAGGCTCTTTGTTCGCTGAAAAACTGTCTCAGCAGTGTCGGATTGATCGACTTTTTGTGTTTGTTCAAAAAGGACGAGCAGTGTTTCCCACTAGCACCGTGAGATTAACATGTTTGTTAAGACAGCTCAAAGTTCACAATGATAATTCAACTCTTAGCAAAGAGATGCCGCGTTTCAAACGGAGCTTAGAGTCACAGCAGCAGAGAGGCCACGCCCAGCGTCTCCCAGAGGCACAAAGCTCGTCAGCTCTAAACACGAAAACTGCAAACTGTGAGAAAAAAACGTTATCTGATGATCTCAGAAATGTGTCGTGACTTTGTGATTTGGTTGGCTGGTTTTTCTTTCTGTTCGTCCAGCATTTCTGGGACAAAACAAACAAGACAAGAGCAGAAGTTTCTCGTTTGGTTCTCTGTGTGTTGAATTCACCGCTGAACTCTTTAACCGCTCCTCTGCTGCCGCCGCTGTTGTTCTCTGTCCAGTTTTGAATTTCACATTTTGCATTCTGTCTTATCCTCCTTTGGTCTTTGAGGGCCAGTCTAAATTCTCCTCTGGTCCCTTTCATCACGTCAGACCTGTAAAGACCTTGAATACAAGCTCACAGAGGACGATTCTACATGATTCTGTTGCATCACCTATAAGCCTCAAAATGTTCCTTTGACCAACTCTTTGCTCTGTAACGAGGACTCCAGCAGTCAGCGCGGTTCACATTCTCTGTGAAGCTGCAGTTTTCACACCGTGATTCTCCGGCCTGGATAAAATCCTGCGCAGTGCTTCAGTGTTGACTGAATCGCCTGCGATGCTCCTCACATGATTAATCATTAAGATTTTATTGATTTCCTTAAGCCCCAGCAGAATAAACTCCAAACTCAGACCTGATTTTTAACACAGACTGTCCGCACTGTCACTTGAAAGTGATCAGAGAGGATTTGTTGGGTCCAGACATTACCGACCAAGCTGCGTAGGTTACCGAGGTAACGACGTCAGTGTCAGTTGTGCGCTGGTGAGCAGCTGTGGAACTACAACAACTGGAAAAATGCAGATACATCATCTTGCTGTCCAAACACTTGTGCCGCCAAGTCGCGGCGCTGAACTCCGCTGCACCAAACAGACTCGACTACGGAAGAGAACGAACGTTAATGCTCCGACGTTCTGTGGACGGCTTCCTTCACTGTGGAGCGACTCGTCGGCACCGTTCACAAAGCACTGACTGATGGGATCGTGTCGTTTTGCGGACATTTGATGATGAGGGGTGGCGTGCAAATTTCAGAATGCGCTGCAGGACATTTGTCAGGATCTGTGGCTGTCCAGCCCCCCCGTCCAGCGTCCATGGAGTGACGAGCAAGACAACTGATATCCAATTTGATCGAGCAGAGCGTCCAGATTAAACGCATATGTACAAATCAAGTTGGAATCGCATTTCAAACCACCTCTCCATGTAGTTTGAATCGGATTTGCAAAAATTCGGTTTTGTGTGGTTTTTTTTTGCTGTCCAGGCTTCCTGAAACCAACCTGAATACAGTCAGGATGTGCCAAAAACCTGATTTGGACTGGCAGTGTAAACAAGGCCTCCAATAAGAGCTAAATCATCAGGATATTGTTTGTTCTGACATTTTCACAGTGTTAATTTCGTCAGACGAGACTAGACGAAATATATTCGTCAACGATGGTTTTTTTCTTGATGAAAATGAGACGAAGACGAGACGAAATAAATACCCTTAAACACTAACACACATTTTTTGTTGACGAAAAAAGAGGGTACGAAATCTACTTCATTAAAAAAAAAACTTAATAAAATGTTTCCTTTTTCGTCATAGACTTTTAAATTACAATCCAAAAAGTCCATTCATTGGATGCGCTGCTGTGTGCTCAT
>JAQLOL010000025.1:9508368-9528253 GCA_029783665.1 Naso thynnoides | reverse complement strand
AGTGTGTGTGTGTGTGTGTGTGTGTGTGTGTGTGTGGTGCAAACCAGAGAGGGTCTATGTAGACACAGAGCCAGAGGCGACGGGTCAGAGAGTAATCACACACAGACATGCTTATAGTCATGGGACACATGAGCACTCACACACCTTAATCAGCTCCCCTCTCCTCATCTATTTTCTCTTCCACACAATCCCCTATATCCTCTTCACGCTGTTAAACACATCTGCAATCACACGCTCAGCATACAGAGCGCCTACACCCGTGCGTCAGCTGAGTCAGCCGAGCCGCGCTCCTCAGCCTGGCTCCTTCTGTTCATCTGTCCCTTCATTCAGTGCCAAGTGGGCCTCCGTTGCACCTTAGATAAGCCTATATGGTTTACCTCCCCACCCACCTGCATTAATTTATATGCAGCTCTCAGGCAAAACAAACAGCCGTCCGTGCAAAACAGATAGCATCTCAGTATCACCATCCTGCAGCCTCTACACACCACATAAATTATGGATAGGTGGAAGTGTGAGGCGGAGGTCAGACAGGAATGACAAAGGGCAGTCTCTCGTGTCCTGCTAGATGCAGCAGTCCTTTTTAATCATAATCATTGTTAGCGCTGAGGTAATGATTGAAACACATGCAGAGCCAACGTCAGTATGGGAGAGAACACAACTTACAGGCACAGCGGCTGACCTATGACATCGACAAAATTAAATAACATGGTGATGCTTTGACTTTCATCACTGTTATCATCACCGGTGCCCACACAACAGTCACTGTCATCTCAGCGACCCAACCGATCATTACTGCAACCATACTGAGGCTTGACACAGGCTTCATCTGCCTTTTCTCACATCAACGTCATGACTTTAATTAAAGTTTTCTACATTATGGCAATTATTATAAATGCATCGTGGGACATGGTGTTTAGGTTTGCTTGCAGTGAAGATTAGGTTGGTAATTGCTGCAAATGTCTAAGATCGCTTCCTAATTTACTGATTTTGTGAAAGTGATATGAAAAAACATTCAAAATTTCTGCCAAAACAACTAAGTGTCCCCAGCAGTTCAGAGTTTGATAAAGCAAGAGGCTTTTTTCAAGGTTTTTTTTTTTTAAACCATAAAATTCCTACAGTCTGGTGGCCAAAGGGTTTAAGGCGCTGACCATGAAGCGCAACATCAGCCGGTTTGAATCTGCCTGAGGACTTTTCTTGCATGTCCTTTCCCCAGATCTCTATCCCCTGTCAACTCTCAAGGTTTAACATAACACCAAAAATACTTTATTCAGAAAATCTCTCGTTGTGTTACTATCCTCTCATTTCAGCTCAACAAGAACACACTGTCAGGGGAAACGCAAAGAGGGAATTTTGCGCTAAAAAGACTGTAACATTCGAAGATAACCACTTGATAGTTTTTTTATGTGAGACTACTGGAGCCTCATTTTAGATTCACTTGAACTAGAGAGGCCATTTTTGCACGAAAATAGAACTGTAAATTCTTTCACCCTCTTTTACATTGTAATGGCATCTGTTTTTTCAGAGCCTTCTAGACAGGAGGAATTATTCTAGCAGAAACTACCTCTTAGGATATTTATATGGGCATGAGTGGAGTGTTAGCATAGGCTTGAAAAATCATGCACCTATTTCATTGTGTTTCTCAAGATCAGCATGGGCTGAAATGATTAAAGTGGAAAATTAATAAACAGGCACTTCGGTGTCTAAAAAGGATATTTTCCCCATTTTTCTCACTAGAATGAAATGAGAAACAAAGGAAGTAATCATTTTAGTTGTTATAGTACATAAAACCATTTCTGTTTATACAAAAATAATAAAGTTTGGCACCTCTTTTCAAGTTGAATAGGAGTCCTGTAACCTTTTCGTTCTTCCTCATTTTTCTCTTTGTACATAACCCAGAGAGCACACTGAATTCTGAAGCACACAACTATGTGGAACAGCGGAAAGAATAAAAATAAAATAAATAAATAAATGAATGTAGCTTACAATAACTAGCAGAGTGCCAATCAGAGAGGCTGTGATTCTCTCCCACAGTGTCTCAAACAAGCAGTTCACATGAACTGGCAGCAGTGTTAATGTGAGTGTATGGACAATACTGAATGTACATGATAACCCCACCTCTTACCTAATGCATGCTGGGAAAGGCTCCAGCCCTCCTGTGAACCTGCACAGGATAAGCGGCTATAGAAAACGTATGAATGGCTAATTAGCAGAATTTACAGCAGCGGCCATCGTGACACTGTCATCACATTTATCATCACCTTCATTACTGTAATCATAATTTCAGCCTTCATAATCATAATCAGCACTACATCTATATCTTCATCACCACCATCACTCACCCGGGATGATGATATCTTACATTATTACCTTCACCATCATCATCAACACAATGCTAACTGACGTCACCACAGTGCTCGCCTGCAGCTTCATCCTCCTCCTCCTCCCCGGTGGTTTCACAGACCTTGTCAGGTTTCATTTCTTAACAGCGGAACCATATAATGAGAGCCATAACCATTATTGTCCAAAGGTCTTCTGTTCCAATCCTTTACTTTACCAAATGACTTCCCCTGCCCCGACTCCCTCGCCTTCTCTATTTCCCATTCCCTCGCTCTAATTACACACTGTTTATTTGGCCTCCTGGCTGCCCCCTAATGCAGAGGAGAGGCGTCATTAAAATGATTTACAGATGTAACCCCCCACTCTCTCTGTTTCCCTCTCTTTCTCTCACTCTAAGTTCAAACCCCCTGGCATCCCCCAAATATAGCTCTTCCTAATATCACCAGAGGGATTAAAATCAGTTTCGATTAATCCCTTTTGCTTGCAGCCTCTCTCTTTTCATGCTTTCTCTCCTGCTGCCCTTTCCACCTCGGCAACTTTCTCCAGCATCACCCCCATAACTCACAACTCTTTAAGTTTATACTGTTTTTATGTGCTGACATTCGGTCTCCTTCATTCTTCCTTCCCTTTCTCTTCACCCTTGCACCGTCTTTCTCCCTCTCAGACACGTAAACATTATCCCTCTCTGTAATTATGTTATGGTTAGAAACAGTAATCATTTCGGGTGCCTGACTCCAGTGTTATCTCCTTCCATTTACTCTGCTATAGACATGAAGAAAGGAAATGGGGCAGATAGTTTCCTTCCTCTTCTTAATCTAGCATCGCGGCCCTGCTGGCTTTTACTTTTTCAACTTTCACTTTGCCTCACGTAACCTCCTGAAACAAGCACGGAAAATCTTCACAACACTTTTTAAGTTCAGGTAGAAAACACACACAACAAGTAGTCCCAAACAGCAGGATTAAAATCAGATTCAATTAATCCCTTATTCCAATTGCCTCCTACTCAGCGATGCTACCTTTCTTGCACACTTCTCGCATCACTAACTTGCCCATTTTATTTCTCAACCCCTATCTTCTCAGGTTAAAATGGGTTTTTCTGCTTGTGTATGCATGTGTGTGTGTGTGGGCAGGTAAATAATTTTTAATTCAGCTCCCTGATTCCATGTTATCTCTCTCTTACCTGATTTTCCCACACCTCCACTCTGTGCTTTTAATTAACACAGCTCTTCCCGCTAATCTCTTCATCGGAGGCCTATAGCACCAGAGGCTGAGCTTTCACTCCCACCGCGGGCTCTTTGTATTCTTTCAAAACGGGAACGGCAACAAACACAAGTATGAGCCCGCACATGCACATAATACCCACACATGCTCACCCACCCACACACGCACACACACACACACACACTTCTTTTGAAACACATTAATGCTCTCAAAGGAAAGAGTAAAAGTGAAGATGAACAGGCAAAAATATCTGTCATCTTTCATCTTTCACCCTTTCTGTATGCGTTCTGGGTGGTGTATTCACAGTTTTAGTTGATGCCCAGAATTTTTATTAAGGGGATGAAACTAAACCTAACACTAATTACATTTGCAGTCCTGTTTCCCTGGAAATATTTTTCAGCTGAGTTGATTTGATTTAGGGTGCAGGAACACGCTGCACAAATTAGAAAAATATCCAAATGGCGATTATTTGGACTGATACTCCAATTGCAATGTGATTTGTGATATTAGAGGGAGTGACCATTTTTTATATCATCATTCTCATTTTCATTGAAAACAGTATTAAAATGATTGTGGTGTGATTTTTGCAGGGGTCTGTACAAAAAAAATGCTTTCTCAAAAGGACCACATCAGTGTCACTACATGTTATTGTCCTTTGTCAACATTGGCAACATAGGTTGCATAAATCCCACACATTTTTCCTAAACAAGCTTTATCTATGACATAGGCTAAAATGGTTGTTCCATTTTGTCCATATTCAACAAATGTTACAGAAAGTACCTGAAAATGTCAGACAACTTTAGTTAAAAAGTCTGTGTCAAAATCCTTCTTTATGCTTATATCTGAACTAAGAAAGCAGCACTTGTAAGGAACTACTTTTCCAGGCGTAATAACTTTTTTTCCCTATGGTACTCAGCTCCCCTCTCTCTCTCTCACTCAGCGTTTTTTGACAAAATAAACAGAGCAACTTTTGTGTGTCCTATAGTGTTTTTTATACCTTGTTCCAACATAAGTGGCACTGAACGGGGTTTAATCATGCAGTCTGAATCAGCTGAAGTATGCACATGGTCAGATTCTAACAACAACATTTGTAGAAGGTAGGGTTGATTTCTGCTTATGGTGAGAAGTGAAAAATAGACTGGTAAGCTCCTGTGAGTCTGTCGAGTGTGTGTGGGCCCGGCCAACTCTGCAGAACCACAATCCATGGGTTTGACAGCAGACATCTTGAAGACCGTCACAGCAGGCCAAGTCAATAAGTGAGCATGCACAGTTAGCAGAGCTCTGGAGCAAGTTGACTTAATCACCTGATGGGTTTCTTGATGGACATTTTGAGTTAGCAGAGCGGGAAAAGCAAAGGTGAAATTAATGACATTAATGATGGCTGCTTCAATTTAGGTGAGCTTGTTCCAGAGCTCTGGTGCTGTGCATGCTCACTAATTGACATGGCTTGCTGTGACACTTGATGGAACGAAGCCATTCGCTGGTCACACCTATGTAGGTCCTCAAGATGTCTGCTGTCAAACCCATGGATATTTGAATTAAAATGGGATTTTGTCACACCTCCCACCTTTAAAAATTGCAGTATGCCATATTGCAATTTGATTAAATGTCAATAAGTTGTGCAGCCCTAGATAGGAACATTATAGCATTACTACAGGCAGTACTGTGTCTCTCTATGATTCTCCTGCTGTTCTGTGACTTAATGTTGCTATTTGTCACTTTCCTCATGAAGTGACACTTTCCTATAAAATAGGCCAAGATACAACAGTACAGAGTTGTTTTTTTCATATTGTAGAGTTTAGAGAACATTACAGAACCAAGAGGTAACTGATAGAAAGTTGAGACTGAGTGAAAAAGGAGGGATTACAAATCTGCCTGCTACATCAGCACCATGGACAGCGCAGTGAATTTATCAATGCACAGCAGAGTTAGAAGCCTTTCCATACATTCGTGCTGTATATACTCTGTTAGCAAACAAGGGATTTGCATCTTCCTAAACAAGGCTACCCTCTTGACTGTGTCTTTAACTAACGACAAGCTTAACTTGAGTACATCATTATTTTTTGCTGCAAAGCTTTCTCCATTAGACGGCACGGCAGGTAAAAGATGTTGTTTACCTGCAAAGGTGCAGGGAGAGTTTTGTCTGCAGCTCTTTATCTAGCATCTCACTGTGGCTCTTTGTGCTTGTACTCTTACTTCCTGAAGTGATGGCAGACTTGTTCTTGTTAAAGAATAGCCTCTAACAAAGCTGTGCTAATTCGATGATAAACACATCTTCATAAGTTCTCCACAATAAAAGTCCCCTGTTACTTTGTTGTGAAGCAGCAAAATCAGAAAATGCTGGATTTTATCAGCAGTAACTTAACATGACTCTTGTACAGCTGAAAAGGAACATGATGAAACAGAGAAATAAAGCAGATACAAACAGGAACACAGTAAAGAAAATGAACTTTGAACCATAAAATTCAGCTAAGTTGCAGTAGCACTGAGAGGTACACACAGAGACTTAAAAACAACTCTCACATTACTCTCCTGCACAGATATAACACAACACACACCGTTTTATTAAGAGGGAGAAGGGGGGTCATCCCCAGGGAATGGTGGCTGAGGTCAGCGAGACGTCACAGAGACCTGCTTGGAGGCGGGTCGGGTGCACTTTGGTCCTTAAAGCATTTTAACTAATGAAAGCAAAAAAATCAGCGCAGCATTGCTTGACTCTGTGCAGCCAAAAGTGCCAGTGGAAAAGCCCTAATAGGCTAAAGATATTTAAGAGAGCGGACTGAGATCCATTTCCTTGTTTTTCTCCATCACCAAAAAAAGGAAGTGATAATTGTGTGTTTATGTGGAAGTTTGTGTGCATGCTACAGATTAGGGGAACTGAGTGCAAACATTTCTATAAATTTCTTAAAACCAAGGATTCCACATTCACACACATTTTGATTGGTCAGCTGTGTGAAGTTAAGCACGTATGCCTGGTTTGAACCCCTCTCTCTCTGACTCTTTGTGACTCTTTTGGGGCACTTTGTGCGTGCAACTAAGTGTGGAATAGCAATGTGGCAAGGAGAAAGATAACATCAAAGAGGGAATTTGAGCTTTGGGCGACATTTTATTTGGAGCCTTAATCTTTCCAGAACATCATGCTGTCGGTCTCAACATAGCTCCACATAACGGTAACAGATGAATGCATTAACATCCTGCATCCCACATGATGATTTTATTCTTGTGCAATTAGATATGTGAGCATACACTTTGCGTGTACACCCCAATTGTGCTGTGATGTGGGAATAGCATGCATTAGATTATATAGTGTTATGAGGTACATATGCACCATGAAGAGGCTCAAAGGCTCAGAACATATCAGTGTAGAATTGATGTGTGTAATTACTGTACAAAAGTGACGGCTATGGAGCTGTCAGAGGATTTCGCCGATGCCAGAATGAGAACAAAACAAGTCTGGTGTATGTCCAAATAAGGTCAAACAGATTTGCTGACATCCATTATTGGATAATTGTGCAAGCAGGCATTACGCCTGGCTCTTGCGCACAGTTTTATACTAACTTGAGATAAATTTGACAGAACAATGCAGACAGGAGTTGCACATGTATATTTCTGCTTCCATGTGTGTTCACAGACTTCTGGTTTTGAACAATCTGGCCTCCAGAGCATCAACACCACACTTGTCTACACCTGTAAACACCTGCGGGCTACATTCATCAGTGCTGACAGCGCTTTGCACCACTTCAGCTCAATATACTATGTGCTAAATGGACAGCATGAGCTCCCACTTACGGATCCAAGCTCAGTGAACTGTTCTCAGGTGTGCCTGAAATTCTTGTATTAGGCCTGAGGTTAGACAACTCTTTATGACAGACATTTACACCAAATATCAGATGTTTCTGTTGCTTTGTAAGAAAAAAAAAGCTGTGAACTGTAAAGATAACTAATTGTGCTGGATGTTAGAAAAGAAAATCACTAAGATTTGTGTTGTCTGTGTTCATCACTTGACTATTTTATATTTTATAATATTGGTTAATTTGCTTATATGGTTGCAGTTTTTTTGCAAAGGACGGGCATTTTCTTCTTCTGTTGTCTGGGTTATGTATCATTTTAGTTACTCGACTGTTTTCCAATCAAACACCACTAAGCTTGTCTGTGCCAGAATGTAATAAAAGTGTCTGCTGGTTATACAGTCTGCTCAGAAATTATTAATTGTGGCTGAGGGAGGCCAGTGATGATGTCACCAGATTTGGCATCTTTTCAGAGAAAAAGAAAAGCTAAACAAAAATTACATTTTTTCACTCCATTACAAGTTTGATTCTGCTCTGTAATTATCAAGGTATCAAGCTAGTAGGGAACCAAGGTGATATATTTTGCTTTATGCGACAAACAGAACAAATAAGCCTACACTTAAAAAACATTTAATTTACCTGAATAGGATAAAAAAGCACAAAGCAGCTGAAAGCTGAATTTGTTTCTGGTGGAATAAACAGCAGCACAATGGCAGTGATAACATGGTTGACATTTTTACATTAAAACTGCAACATCTGTACAATATTGTCCAAAAACTTTGACTGCCTGCATCCCTTCCTCCTGTTCCTGACACCTCAGAAAATACTCTGCCCATCGAGTGCAACAACTTAATCTGGGATGTTGTGGCGGAGGCAGATCTCTGTAAAGCTGTGGACATAACAACTTCTGATTTTCTGTGGCTGGCTAGCCCAACACTCGTTTCGTCCATTTCATTTTCCTGCAGACATTAGCCAGAAGCAGCCTTAAGTCCATGGCTAATGGCTCTTACCCCAGCTCTTGTCCCTCTCCTCCTGGAGCGTTCCAGCTGGTCTGGCTGGGTGGTAAGAAGGTGCCGTGGGCAGCGATCGTCTCAAGAATTCTGCTGCTCTACTCCAAATCCCCACTTCCTTTTCCAGAGCTGCTGAGTGTGTTTCTCTCATATGGGTTTCAACAATATAGTGAAAAAAAATCTAAAACCAAAGAATCGAGGCAGTTTGAACTGCCTTTGCGTGCATCGCAGTTGCCATGGCAAAAGTGCATAAATAAATATAAAATACAGTAAATGCTGTTTGAAATAGTGCACAAGTCACATATGTTTAAAGGCATTAAAGGATGTATAATTCAACAAAATAAACATAGGCCTACACTAATATTATAGCAAAGGTTTGTGTCTCTAACCCGTAACTCCATTGTGATTTATGCAAATTATAATTTACAGATGGTTTGGTCTTACAAATGGGACTAAACACTACTTAGGAGATTCTGTTGTTCATGAACATGGATAGTGTCAGTATCTGATACTCCATATTACACTGATTAACATTAGAATATGCTGTGCTTAGGAATGGGAATTGATAAGATTATACATCATTTTACATCATTGATACTGTTATCAATTCAATTTTTATTGGATCCTGATCAATTTGATGTGTGCTAAAAAAAAAGTAGGCTTACACAGGTTTTCAGTGTGAACAGTTATATTGACATTAAAAAATAAAATGTTCCTTTATTGAAAGTGAAACTAGACAGCCTTTTTGGCTTAATTTGTCATTATGGTATATAACCTGACAGTGTAATAGTGGTTGGAAAATGACACTATTCCTCCTAAACTGGTCTCCAATAGGCCCTGTTTTTACCATGATATTTTCTTTGCCATGATATTTTCTTTTAGTGACACTGTCTGCACGCTGTCCTAAATCGCCAGTCTACACTGCATTTCTTAGCGACAGGTGACATTGGTATGAACTGATTGGCTCACTGTGCTCTGCGCCAACACCAGAGTGTCTGCAGACCACACCGTCAGTCGGCTCGAGCGCAAGCTGAGACCGGCCATTTTGCTCCGTTGCAACTTCCCCTGCATGCAACCGTTTCGTCTCGGTTCAAACCAGACTTAAAAAAGAGAGCGACAACAAACACAATAAAGCCCAAGCCGGCGCAAACAGCTGCCGTGGATTTGCCTCTCAGCGAGTCTCATGCTACAGTTAACGTAAGCTTGCTAGCTCGTTTGCAGAAATTACTGCAACTTTAAAAATATATCAATTGAAAAATAACTAAACTGATAAAATACAGAAATTCTTCTTTAGAATAATAGGCATGTCAAGATGAAGCACTCGTGCATTGCGTGTCAAACAAGCCGTTTTCCTGGAATTTTGTAATATGTTGCATCGAAAGTTGTTTTGACATATTGCTGGTGTTTTCACCCTTACTTGAAATGACTTTTTTACACACATTACAAGTAGCACTGTTGTCATCTGTCTTTGCGAAGTGATGTCGTGCCTTCTACTTTTTCTCCCTCTCGACCATGTTAAAGAAAATAGTTACTTAATAATACAGACATGTTACACGCATGTATGACTTACCACTTTGCAATTAACTCTCAATAACATTGCTTAATGAGTATCTTTGGAAGCTTCCATGTTGTTTTCGGAGGAGAGGAGAAAATATGAGTGGACGGGGAAAAGAAGAAGAGTTGGGGGGGATAACCCCAGGCTGAACTAACACCATGCAGATGAGTTTCTGTAGCTGCTCTGCCTGATCCATCTCTGTCATCCACCCTTGAGATGTCTTTATTACAGTGAATTAAATTACACTGCTGTGCTGTGTTTACACAGGGGAGACACCACACAATTGAACGGGTGTCACACTTGGATCCAGACAATAGTTTAGAGTAAATATGGCATTGCTAGAGTACTAAAGTGGCTCTGAACCCAGTGTTCATACCAGTCAATGAATGCCTCTATATGTGAGCTGCAGGCTGGGTGCAGTAGTTGGGCAGAGCTGATTTCCTAGAACTCTCCTTAACTCTAATAGCGTAAAAAGCATTGTTCTATCACAGCGGCTCTGATACGATGTTGAGAGGAAAGCAGCCGTGCGGAGAAAATCTGCACAACCTTTGAGTGAAGACATCAGGTGTGTAATGCCATCACATACTCTCTCTGCCTCTTTTCCCGCTTTTATAAACGCCGTTCCGACAGCAGGTCCACTCTTTCCAATCAGACCTTTATTGTCCCATAATGAATACCTTTCACATAAAAGAAAGCTGCTGTGGCAACAGGGTAGAGAGGAAGGAGGAGAGATAAAGAAAGACAGAGAGCAGAGCGAGGTAAATGTGGATAAAAGTGGAACAAACGACAATCACAAGTAAGAGGGAATGGGGGGGTAAGGGTGAGCAGGCTGGGGTAGTAACACCAAGTTCTTTGCTTTTTCCAGCACCTCCATATTTCAGTGCCACTGTTTTCAGTTTGGTTTAAAGGCAGTTTTGTGAGACTTTAGCGTGTGCTTGTAGATGCAGAGCAGTATTAACTTTGCTGGCTGCTGTGGCTGCCTGTTTTCTGGCCCATTAAATAACCCTTATTAAAGGGCAGCAGCAACTAATAACAATGTTTGAGCCACAAGTTTGTCACCGGGCTCCGTCCCCTTCTCTCCTTGTTTAATTTCCCCTTGAGGTCGTTTATTGATTCCAGACTCTGCATTCCGTAACTCTTCTTATTAATAACACAAAGCAATAACAAGAGTGTCACACACACACACACACACACCCAGTTTCACACGAGCAATTAATAAGATTAATCTTAAGATGGAGGACGTGTGTTTGTGGTGGTCTTTACAGTGCTGCTCTCCCCTCTCTTCTAAGCTTTCCCTCAACTCTCTGCCAACTCAAACTTCTCAAAGGAGGTGCTGAGTGAGAGGGGAGCAAAGATTTGGGCAGAGCACAAAAGAAAGGGATTTGATACCAAGACGGAGCAAAAGAGACTATGACGAAGAGCAAGGGAAGCCAAGAGGGAAAAAGACACAGAGGGAGAAACAGAGGAGGAGCTGCCAAAAGGCGAGCCTTGGTGGTAAATTCAGAGGCGGACAAGGTGGAGAGTGAGGGAGACAGAAGAGGAGGCAAAGAGAAATACGGATGTGCTGAGGGGAACAGAAATGAATAAAAGATGGAGGGAGACAGATAGGATCGAAAAGGTAGCTGAGGTGAGCGAGCAAGCTGCTGGAACTATTAGATTCTCGGTAGGCAGTCGCTTCCTCTTCCTGCCTCTGCTGTAGTTATCAAGTCTGGCTTCGTGCAATGCTGTTAATGCAACTACTAAACTGTCACAGTATGACGTGTTTGCCTGAGTTCAAGCAAGGGCTCATTCACCCGCTGACATTTGTGAGTGCTGCATGTATGTAGAGTATAAATTTACAAAGGCCCATCTGGCGGTGTCAGTCTCAACATGTGAGTGGAAACACAGAGCATGAAGCAAACTTTTCAGTGCTGCGCACATGTGTTTGTATGTGTGTGGGTGGGTGGGAGTATGGCAGAACACTCACCAACTGAAAGTTTATGTAAGTCTGTCAGATCCATTAACAGACTGTGTTTTCTCTGGATCACACAAAAACGTTTGAAATGCTTTACTAAAATGCAGCTCAGATAAATCACCATAACTGCAGGGTTTGAATATTCACAGAGGTTATGCACATTCTCTGACACGCAGCACCTGTGCTACACAGACAGGTTACCTGTTACAGCTGAGATGGAGCAGAAATTTGTCAGCTGTCCAGTCTTTTTCCTTTTTTTTTGTTGGCTTACTTGCCAGGTGTAACCCTCAAACTGTCAAGGCTGCAATATCAGAACCAGCAACACATTTGTGTCCTCGCTCAGTAAAATTTACAACCACAGATGGATTATTCCAGTTTACTACAACTTTGGTCTTATTTTCTTAGCTTTGCCTATCATGTAATTGGTTATGGTAATATGGCTTTCACCAAAGTCAGGTGGTTGTTGTGAATGAGCCAACATTTTAGTGAGATAATCTGAATTACTTCATTTATAAATAAAAAACAATTGTGGCTGCACCTGAATTAAACAACTGTGTGCATGTAAAACTGACAAGATTAAAGCTAATGCAGGAAGTCAGTCTGCAAAATGTGATGTTTGCAATGATGAGGTGTTCATTTCTCCAGTGTGTCAGTTAAATTGGTTTTAAGCCTGTCGGATCATCTGACTTAGGGCTGCATGATTTTTAGAATATATCTAACTGCAAATATTTGGACTGATTTTGCAATTGCAATAAGATTTGCGATATTAGAGGGCATTATCATTTTACATAGCAACGATTATCATTACATTTTAAATTATATTAAAATGATTTTTGCAAGGATCTGTTCCAAACAAAGATGTTTTGTTTTGCTTTTTTAAAAACTCTGTAGAATATAACGTGAAGGCCAGGACAACTCTGCAGCACCACAGTATCTGAATTAAAATGATATTTTGACACATATGTTTATCCCTTTACAAAACTGCACCTGTGTGAGCTTGTGTTCTCAGATTTCAGAAGTTAACTTCATGAGCACAATTTAATCATGTAAATGATGAATAAGACGATTAAGTAGGATCAGAGTTGTAATAAACCACAATTGTTATTTATTTAGTATAACTTTAGGCCAAAAGCGAAACCGATACCAAAGATTAAAACCATAACGGTGCTGTCATAAATTCAGAGCTGTTGTTTGTATACTTGAACTGTTAAGTCAATAGTAAGGAGGTGAGC
Organism: Naso thynnoides; assembly: GCA_029783665.1. NCBI lineage: Eukaryota > Metazoa > Chordata > Actinopteri > Acanthuriformes > Acanthuridae > Naso > Naso thynnoides. Next base: position 9,515,156 of record JAQLOL010000025.1, on the reverse strand, counting down.
ATTCATAGTGTGAATATGAGTAAGATCCACATTCTGTGCTGCATTAATAATGGAATAATGGTAAATTGTTGGCATTAATATACTGCTTTTCTAGTCTCTGAAACACTCAAGGCCCTTTACAAGACAAGTCAGCATTCACTCATTCATACACTAATGGCAGAGGCTTCTGTATATTGTATCATTCTGCTCATAAGGAACACACACACATACACATACACATACACATACACTCACACGTCGATGTGAAAGCCGATGAGAACAATTTGGAGTTCAATATTTTGCTCAAGGACACTTCGACATGTCAGCTGGGAGAGCCGGGGATCGAACCACCAACCTTTCAATAAGTAGACCTGCTTTAACTCTTAAGGGACAGCCGCAGTGATAACAGTTAAATCAGGCGTTTGTTATATCAGCCTCTCTATCTCTCTCTCACAAACACACACACAGGGAAAAGGACAAAAAAAGGAACAGATGCATTCTGGGCAAATGATGCATTATTTTGTGTGAATGTGCTGTTGGTCCTCTAGTGTGGGTGGGTGACCAAATCATTTAGCTATGCTACAGTGCCAGTGATGGTCAGGTGTGCGTGTGTGTGTGGGGGTATTTGTGTCTGTGTGGGTGTGTGTTTGTGAGTACACACGTACGATGTAAGTGTCTATGTGTGTATGCTGAGGGCTGAAATGAAGGCGAGCTGTTATCATCTCCCACTGCCTTCCTCCCTCCATCCATCCCACCGCTCTCTCCTCTCAGTGGCAGGTCCATGTAAGTTGGTTACAGCCACATCATTTTCGGGAGGGTTGGATGGCACCGCTTTGCTCTTCCACCCCCTCCTCCCTCCCTCTCTTCCTCTCTCCATCCACCACCCCTGGCCATTCGCGGCACTTCACAACTGGATGAGCAAAGTAGCAACGGCTACCTACCTGGCTCTGTGATTGACTGCAGCGCTGCTGAGCGGGCCTCACTGTATCTGTGCTGTGTTTATTGCTTCTTTCACCTTCGCCATAATTGAGTCCCTTCCCCATGCGAAATATGCACCGTCAGACGGGCTGATGTGTGCGTTAGAGGGATCTGCCAGTGCTGTGTGCGTATGTGGTGGAGTTGACTGACAGGCTACATAACTCAATTCAGCAATTCTGAGGGAACCTGATGGCTGTTTTCTTGTGTGTTTGTGTGCGCATGTCTGCTTGTGTGTATGTGTGAGAGTAGGTAAATCGGTGTGAGACTATCTGACAGACACTGTCAACTGTATATATGAGAAGAGTGAATATACAGTATGTGGGCTGGAAAATTACAGATGAAAACCTGGCATATCTCTGAAAGAAAGGTGGGCATACTGAATTTGAAAAAAGTACCAAACTGTTTAAAAATGTATTTTTGCATACGGACACACTTGCTTATGCACAATTTAGGCTCAGGCCGAGTCAGTGTGGAGTGTGTTTGGCATGACAAAAACACTAGCACAACGATGCATGTGTATGTGCCTGCATGTGTGAGCAGAATGCTACTCAGCCTCTTTCAAACACACACCTACACAGCAGCACGCACAACTGTAAAGTGGCTAATATGCCATAAACAGGCCAAGTAGAGGTGAATCATTATATAGAATGTATATAATAGGTAAGCCAAAGTAAAAGGAAAAAAAGTTTGAACAAGAGAGATGAAAAAGTAGAGCAGAGAAGAGTGATGAAGTGTATAGGTGTGTGTGGGTGATGGTCCAATTGCAAAATGATGAGGGAATTAAATATGAAAGAGCTAAACTCCACTTTGCTGCAGATAATAGGAACACAAAGTTATGCACAGGCTTCAGGAGAAATAAAGGGAGTGGGGAGGAGGGAGGGGAGAAGATATAGGGTTAGTTAAAAACAGTCATGGGAGCAAGAAACGCTGGGTGGGAGATGAATGGAGATGGTTGGAGGGACTGTACGGTCTCTGAAGTGCACGTACGATGAAAATAAGCTTCCACCTCCAGAATACTGCAGAGCAGCATATAAGTAAAATGCACACTTCAGCAAGCCCAGAGCAAAAGAGATGGAGAGAGAAGGTAAATCTGGAGGTACGGAAAAACAGGGGAAAAAAAGTCAATTGACTATAAAAAGAAAACAGAAAGTTAAAAGAAAGGAAAGAAGTGGAAGTAAAACTTATTCTGAGAAACAAGAATCCCGACAGGAGAAGAGGCGGCAGGAAACAAAAATAATATTGGAAATGAATTGATGAAGCGAGTGTAAATGGAGGGAGAGAGCGAGGGGAAAAAAGGGTCCGACAAAGGGAAAAAACATTTTGTATATGCAAATGGGAAAGCAAACGCAAAAGCACAAGCGATCAAGCTGGCCACCTGGGCCCTGTCAATCCTCCCTCCCTCCTTTCCTCTTCCCTCTTCTCTCTGCCTACCTCTCAACACCTGGCCCTGGCAACCCTATAGCCTGCGGCTAGAGTATGAGAGGTAGACAGGAAGAGGAGGCGGGCATGGGGTGCGAGCAGCAGGGAGGCAGGAGAGACTGTTAGCCAAAAGATCCATCAGCGAGCGATCCTGGCAACAAAAAGCTCTCCCCCCTACCCTTCACCAAAATCTGTCTTTCCAAATCACACCGAGTCTCCCTCTCGTTGCGAACTCTCACTAACAGTTGGAGTAGATTCATGCGGACACATGCACCTGGAGCACATGAGCGGAGGGTGTGTATGAGCATGAGCACTGGCATTTAAGTACCAACAAGGTTAGATGTAGAAAGACAAGCAAACGGGGAGAGGTAGGAGGGATGAAAAAGCTTTTTGAGTGATCACGGTGAGTACAGACAAAAGACACTAAGTCACTGCTGAGGCCCTTGAACCGGCTTCACACTGCGGCAGAACTGGGAGTGAGGGATCAGAGAGGAGGGAGGGGTTGAGGGAAAGAAAGACAGATGGGGGAAAAAAGAACAAGGCATTCAAAAGGCAGGGAGAGAAGAGCCAGTGCAGCGATCAGGAGTGAAAACAGTTTTTGTCTGAGAGCACAAGGCAGGATAAAAGACTGCTACCATAATAACAGTAAAAAGAAAAAAAATCTGAACATATGTCTATGGTGCATTGGTGAATATGTTTGTGTACTTTGTGTAACACAAGCACCAAGTGTATTTGTACACACTATCCTGGGGAAGCTCATAAAAAGAAGGCCAAAGAGGGAACATGGCATTTAAAAATCAGAGAGCATCAGGACACAACACGCTGCAGTAAATAAGTTTGGAAAGGTCTGCACAGTCTCCCGAGTGCACTGTAATATTTGTATTCCTGCATAACTGAATTTGCATATGTGTGTGCGTGTGTGTGTGTGCGTGCATGCGTGCATGGGCGTGTGTATGTGTGTGTGCGTGTAAGCCAACCTGCCTTTCAGTCTCACGCACACTCCTGCAACACAGCCAGACTTTTGAACATCACTCATCATTTGGGATCAACCTGCATTTTAATGACCTATGCTTTATGTTTGTTTTTAATTTTTCCCATAAGCTCATAAATCGCTTTCTTCACAGCACAGCTCAGATCCGTCGCCACGGTAAATAAGCATCAGTTATAACTGCAAAAAGTAAAGTAGTGCTTTCGAAAAAAGTAAATTCAACTCTCCACCACAATCAATGCCGTCACGGCTGAATGAAGTTGAAGAAGCCTATAAATATATGATAATATTGATGCTGTTATAATGACTCTACAGCACTAATCTGATTAGGATTCAAGGCTTTTGATTTTGCACTTCATGGTGACTGATAGTTTGGTTTTTAAAGCACTTCAGGAAATATTTAGCTGTTCTGTAACTCTCCTGACTTGTAACGCAGAATTGACATAATTAATTAATGTGATCTGGACCATAACTTATATATCATGAATATTAGTATTCTGTTTTCATTGAACTGCAGCCATAAGTCTGACTTTTTCAGTAAATATAAAAATTAGATAAAAAAAAGAAAAACTCAGCATAATTTAGTGTAATCTTGGCACCGCAGTGATATTTCAGTATTTGCTCTGTGAGCAACAAATAAACAGTGTTATCTTGAAGGAGGTTGTGAGCTATCCTTCTAATGGTCTGACAATTAACATATATACTATTCTAATATTTCAAAATCCCTTATCTGAGTTGAAGAAACTTGCCAGTGTCCAGAGTGAAATTTATCCAACAAGGTTGCCAAAAATGTCAACATTATTGCTTCATTCCACGTTTAGCAATGCTATCGAACCAACAGACGCGTTAACCTGATGGGTGACTCCTTCTTGTTATCTCAGCTGATCCCATCCTGACATTGAGAAATTAACTTTGTCTTCTGTTCATTTTTGCAGACTCACACCTACTTCCTCAGTGTGTTCAGCCTTTATCTTTGTTGGCACCCTCAATTTCCTGCCTTACAGAGGATAAATCAAAGAGATTTGCTTCAAAGTGACTTGACACAACCGCAGTTTCGTGCCACTGAAGTTTACATTGATGTTATGCGAGACTCATAGAGTGATGCCTCACGGTTGTGATCAGGAAGTCTGTCATTTTTATTTTTCAAACGCTGGGAAACAGAGATACATCTTATCCCACAACAACAATTGCATATTTATTTTGATATTGTACATCTTAATGATAGGAAAAGCACATTAAGGCTAAATGCATCGTTTTGGATCAGATGTACACCAAAGTGGAAGCAGTGGACAGAGTTTCTTTGATAAAGGGAGAGACAGATGGCAGCCGTCTTGGCCTTTGGGAAGAAAAAAAAATAATCAAGAATGAAAGCACTTCCCCCCACAGCTTTCTTTTATTAGTTTCTCTTGCAATAAAGTATGTTAGTGTATATGCAGTCACGAGGCGACAGTGTCGTGCTGTGTGTACTTTTAGGCTCTCCACATTGTAGGAACTATATTGCAGACACAAAAACCTCTTGCTGTCCACGGCTATAGAGCCCACAAAAGCTAAAAATGACTCCAATACCAACCATACACCCCCACTGGCCTCAACAAGCTGCTTCACAGCTCTGTTAACCAGCATGGCGCGGCAGGGTGGCAGTTGCTAGGAACCCCTGTTTCTCCGCAACTGCGTCCAATGCCCAAGGCTGATGTCAAACTCATTCAGTATCACACACTGTATGGTTGTTTCACTCCTCTACTGGCACAGCCAGAAAGAAGAGACACAGTCCCTCTGCCGTACATGATAACATTATTCAGCCGACAGATGGACACAGAGATAGGGACACGTCCGTGGACATGAGTCAAACCGCAGCTTCAATCTGCTGGTGCTCTTTACGGGAGGTAAGGGGACAGTGAGGGGGGACCTGTAATGACCGTGAGGTGCATCAGCAGTCATAGACTTAAACGCCCCTTCAGCCACTCTGGAGAAAATGAATCCTGAGAGAGAATCAGCCAGAGCATTCCTCAAGGTCGTTGGTGCTCGGCTACTTTTTAAGTGGCCTTGCCAACTGTAACAATCTCTGCAGAAACAATCGCAGCGCCAATCCAATTTGGCTCAGCCTCTTTTCCTTTCTCTTTACTTCAGTGCAGACGGTGTAGAGCCTCACTTTTGTTTTGCCCTGCTGAGAGCAGAGCATGAATTGATGACCTTATGAATCTCAAAAGAGCCCAGCAAATCATTGCGGTAAATCTCGCCCCAGCACATTAAGCATGACCGCAGGCTTATTCCCCTCATTTTTTTTTCTTCTTCTTTCTTTGTCAATCTCTCGCTCTCTCACTCTTTCCTTCCTACAAGCACTTGGCGGTCTTTGAGAGCGGCCAACTTCTGCAGGATTGTTTTCATGTGCTGCTAATTAATTGCCTATAATTAATGGTTGTTTGTGGTTTGCTAATGAAGCGGATCAAAGCTTACTGCTCCTGATGTTGAAGCCCTTGTCTGAGAGAGAGATGAAGAGAAGAACAGACAGATTGGGACAGGCGGCAAAAAAAGTGCAGGGGTGTGACACGGTGAAGTATCATGAAAGCTGCAGGAGATTTTTTTGTTTTTTTCAGCAGCTTTGTCAGCAATCAGCTGGCACTTGACCAGAATGGAGCCAGGCAATCTGAGCTTGATCTATTGGCAGCCATTGTTATTGCTTGTCTTCCACTGAGTGACAGCGTTTGGTTTTAAAAGTGCACGCAGCTAATCAGAGTGTGTGGTTTTCTGCAAGATTTACAGAGAAAATTAATGGTAATTATTTGCTTACTTAGTCCATTCTCTTTCAAGATAACATACTCTTTTTCACCAAACTTCAAATGCTATTTCAAAATGCCACGAATCTTTGTAAAATCGACCTAATACGTTCTTATTACCCTATAAACAAAAAGAAATTGTCCTTATTGAGGTTTCTGATACCCGACAAGCGACACGACCACGTTATCTATGCATAGACATGGCTTTAGCTCAAATGACTTTGCCACTCGTGGGAAAAACATTTAAAGAGTTTTCCAAGATAGAAAAACTCATCTGAGACCTCTTCGGCATTGTTGTGTCCGCCATCTGAAAATCTTCATCTGATTTCCCTGTAGATAGTGCAGTGCTTTGACTGGCAATTTTCAGCATCTGACAATCTCATCAAAGCAAACCTATTAATGGCGATGATACGAATATGGATTCTAAATGGCAGACAGATGAGCAGCCCGGCGCGCGTGTGTGGGTGTTTAATTCTCCGAGCCGAAGCACCGCGTAGCTTCTCTGAAAGTGGGAGGACTGGCCATGAGCTCCTGGAAAACGATTTCAATACTTGTTTACTTGTGTTTCTGTCCAGTTGTGAGTGTGTGTGTGTGTGTGTGTGTGTGTGTGTGTGTGTGTGTGTGTGTGTGTGTGTGTGTGTGTGTGTGTG
>JAQLOL010000025.1:9490356-9505375 GCA_029783665.1 Naso thynnoides | reverse complement strand
TTCTTTGTAAAGAGTTGTGTGTGTGTTTGTGTGTGTGTGTGTGTGTGTGTGTGTGTGTGAGTGTGTGTGTGTGTGTGCTAGCACACATATACCAGCTATAATTGGTATTCAAATCTCCTCCCACAAGTACGTCCAACTGCTGCCATTTTTCAACCGCCAGAGTCCCAGCCAAGGTCCAAACAGCATGATGGGGGAACAAGCTCAAACGGATGGCTCTCATTGCACACATTCAAATAAACAAATGGAGGTGATTTAATGCACCGAGCGATAAGGAAGGTGGTAATGGAGGCACAGGAGAGGAATGGGAGGGAAGGTGGAGGAATGGAGGTGATGGAGGAGTGCGTGGAGGCGATTATGGGTGGGCACGCAGCAGAGGTGAAGTTAACAGCATTTGTTACTGTAGGTGGGGTGTAAGTTTGGCCTACAGCTGCTGTGGATCAGCCACCCCCACAAAGCCACGCACTCGGTGCATAAACACACAACACTGACTCTGTATGTGTGTGTGTATGTGTGTGTATGTGTCTGTCCCTCAGGCCTGCCCGTCAGACACACTATGAAGTCTTTCTGCCTTTCTTCCTCCCTTCCTCGCTCTCTCCATCTTTCCATCCCTCTGTCTCTCATTCGTTCTTCAAAGGAGGGCCAAGTCTCCCAGCATCGCCATCTTCACAGCACCCTCCAATCTATATCTCCACTCATTCATCCATCCGTTCAATCATTCTGTCCATCTCTGTCCTGGCATAATAACAAACACCAACCCCCGTCCCCTCCCACTTCTCCCTTTTCCTTTCTTCTTGATTAGTTTTGCCGATTTTTTCTCCGTGGAAGAACCGAGACATGCTGATTTGTCACCAAAAATACGTTTTTTTTTTACTGCAAGCACAGTGTATGTGCACATGTGCAGGGTGTCAAGAAACAAACCATCCTTACACTTCCGTCTCTCCCTCCCTCCTCGCTCACCCCCAGGCCCCCTGTCTCTCCCGGCCCCTGTCAGTGGCTAGATTAATGACAGTGATCAGTGAGCAGCCCCCAGCAGAGGTTGCCTGCAGCTCAGGCGAAAACCTGGAGTGGTAAGCAGCACACAAGCGCATGCACACACAAACGCAGACAGTAAGCACATTTACATGCAGCACAGAAAACATATTCATAACATAAATGGCCATCCAGACACACATGAACACAAAGCCCTTACGCAGTGGGATGACATACAAACGCCTACACTCTTATGCATTTAAATCAACCCTCCGCTCAGGAGCAGACATGCAAAGAGATGCACACAGAGACACTGAAGAAATCAATACACAGGCCATGGTAAGGATGGTATCAGTGCAGCCGGGGGAATGGCTCTGGAGCAAAGTGGCGCTCCCTATAGAAAAGAGACATCATCGCTACAGCAAAGCACAGGTCTGACTGGGACAATATCCCACCAGGCACTTAACCCTTTCCCTACCTGAGGACAACGTAAACAAAGACAGCACAAACAGCCACAGGACGCACACCAGTGAAGCAACATCAGTATGCACTTCCTGGTTACCATTCCCACACAGTCAGAATCACTGAAGCTTTGGGTGGCATTTAATTTAATAAGGTTCGGTTATGAGTCTGTATTTCACCACATCCAAGCAGATGGCAAACAATATTATGAGGCTGCTGCTGCTCAGAGTTGTAATTAAGCTTCATACAAATCCCCTTTCTTGCAGCTGCAGATGCATTTGTTATAGTAGCCATGAAATTGCTTGTGCCTATAAGAGAGCATTGCAGGACTATCCCAGACTGAGATGTTCCAGGGGGGAGAGTAATAGCAGAAAGCCACTGCAGGTGCCCTCGCGAGGCTCTGTAATAAATTGTTAGACGTTATAGTATCTGATAAAGTGAGGTCTCAAAGGTCCATTCAGTCCCTCACACTACTGCAGAATATAAAAGCAGTAACAAACACCGCTGCTGAGCCTGGTGCGTGGCACACGTCTGCTCCAATGCGGGCATTTGTTATGAGCTCTCATGTGGCTGTCAGAACGTTCAGCTCTCTACATGCATGGCAGCGCGCACACACGTCTCACGGGGCTCCCGTCCCATCTCACACACAGCAGCTATGATACAACAGATCCCGATCACTGTCTGTCTGGGGGGGATTATCAAAATGCTGTGACGCACGAGGGTCAACAGAGCACGGGATGATATCAGAATACATTTGCGCGGGGGCAAAAAGTGACAGCCAGTCTGTGCCTTTTACTTTTGCTTTCATGTGGAAGGATTTCAGGGTATTTCCAGCTTAACAGTAGCATAAAGTGGTCAGTGACCACTATGACTCATAGCCACCAATGAAGCCCAGACTTCCGCAAACGGCTGTGTTTCTAACTACCCAGCGGTGAACAGGCTATTAACAATAGACCGCGGGGTGATTGTAAACCGGAATATCTGCACGTGTAATTGTCCCGCCGGTGTGCTCCTCCTTTGCTCTTTTCCCTGCCTGGCAAGTCTGAATGAACCCGCTGCGTTCTTAAGTGTCATTCAGCTTCTCCTGAGTAGACTTAGGCAAACTTGCGCGGAGGAGCACCAACACATTGAGACAGCTTGACACTCTTCTCATTCACATCACACTCATTCACTCTCTCGTTCGAGCCTTACCAGTGCGCACCAAGCAGGCGATTGTGATGATGATGAGAGGGAAGCGGTAGTTCCACACGGTCGCGAAAGCCATCGCTGTCGTTGATATTCCCCCTTGATCTCTTCCTCGGTATTCCTCTTCCTTGGAGAAATCAGAGTGACATGAACCCGCAGGTTCAATTTCCCGACTGCGCCTTCAGCGTCTTTGTATGTGTGTAAGTGCGCGCGCGTGCGACTGTGCGTGTAGGTGTGTGTGCGTGTGTTTTCTCAAGCACTCAGTGCGTAAAAGCAGGTCATTACATAGTAGTGCTTCCTCTCTCTCATACACACCCACTTTCTCCCGCTCTGAATTCCTGAAAATGATGGCCGGGCCGGTTTGTCTTGGTTACTTTACATTGTAAATATATTTAAAAAAGCTTGCCAATAAGGGGCGGGCCCATGCGTGTGTCTAACCAATCGCAGAGAGCAGGAGCAGGTTGAGGGGTTGGGCATGAAAAAAAAAAAGAAGAAATATAGGAAGGCTATATAAAAGAGAGCCGGGGAGGGAAGAGTGGCTGCACCCTCCAATTAATTGAAATCAATTCGTTCTAAATGTGATGGATAACCAACATTAATTTTCCGACGCAAATAACCGATTTATTACAAATTTAGTTCCACGGAGCGAAAAGAATGTGTGGCACAATGATTAATATGAAAAAAACGAGACAGATGTTTATTGTTTGAAGAGATGGTCATGTTGAAATTATTAATGATTTTCTTAAGGTGACTGGAAAGGTGAGTGCATGCAGTATGTGTTGAATTATATGTATGTTAGTTATCACCTTTCCCACATATTAATGATGATGGCAAACAGAAATATTTTTTGTGTTATTTTCTCATATTCACAATGACTGTTTTTTGAATTCTGGTGATCAAAACTTTTGCAAAGCTTGCATATCGACGGCAAATCAGAATATGCGCAGCAATCTTGTGTTATTTTGACATCAGGTGACATGTCTGCTGCGGAGGCTGCTCTCCTCCTATGCAAAGTGTGCACACAGGACTCATCAAGGAGAGCAGGGAAGCAGGCCTGATTCAGTAAAATCACCGCTTACAATGACGTTAATGGCCTGGAACAAAAATTTGTGCTCTGGACGAGCCAGTGTTTTCTGCTCATGAAGTCAGGACCCATTAGGTCTTGCTAAAGGGGCTCTTTAAATTTACCCTCACGCTGTGGCCACAGTTTGCCCATAATTGTGTTTTCCAGTGAAAGAGCGCTGCTCCATTATGAAAATTGTTTCTCTTTGCACATCTCTCTTTCCATCCTAATCTAGTGTTATAACATGAGCTTGGCGCCTCCTAGACTTTAAGACATGTTTTTCAAACTGTGTCTTTGGCGCCCCCCTCAGGTAACACTAGGTACAACATGCCATGCGTTTCAAATGTGCTCGGGCCTCTCTCTCATCTGTCACAAATCCTCCAGACACTTTGGTCAGTTTGGCTCAAACAGTCTGAGGAGTTCACAGGCAGTTAAACATCAAACCAGCCTATTAGCATTAATATTAATGTTTCTACCCTTTGCTTCTATAAAGTTGCTTTGAACTCACGCTTCATGTCTGACCTCGGCTTGTGGATCTGTGTGAAGTCTTAAAGTCTCAGCTTCAGGCTGTCCGCGCTCACTGATTTTCCTGTCTCGACACGAGCTTTAACCTAGTTGTTTTGGCGAGGATAATATCTGCCCCGCTCATCCCCCAGATCTCATCCCATCCCATTTTTCCCCGTCAGCCTCTCTGCGAGTGTTTGTTCCCCGGTTGGCAGGGAGTCGATGGCGGCAGCTTCCCTACACCAGATGGGGTATTGTCAGGAAGTAATGAGGGGAAAACACCTGCTTCTCCAACGAGCTCCACTCCTTCATTCTCAGCCACTTGACACAACATATGCAGGAGGCACATACAAAACCAAGTGACCGTGACGAGAACAGCAGCGGGCGATGGCATACGGTTACAAATGCCTGGCACCTTGTTGCGTTAGTCATTGAGGTGACGTGCTTGGTATAACTCACCTTTATGAAGGCTCTTGTACTAAGGGCTACCAAATTACTGTTGACACAAGTGAGGAGTTGCCAGATTTAAATGTCACAGATCAGATCTAACACCCTTGTCCTGTTAGGACCCTGCCTGCCCTAGACAAAACACTGACTGCTCTGTATTCTCTGCACAGCTCCTGCATTGCCCTAAGCTGTTGTCCGGTGGTTTATCCATGAGGCACCATCAAGGTGAAAATGTCAGTGTAAACTACACTTCTCTCCCTCCGAACTAGAGCGGCGCACCTTGGGGACAGCTCCACTGTGTGAAATTCCTAATACATAATCTTGTCTTTTCTGGCCAAGTGTTCGAAGCCCCGGGTCCAGAGCCCCCTGGGGAGCACACAGCTTTTCACTCATGACTGACTTAAACACAAAACAAAATAGTGCTCACTGGCATTTCAAATGCAGGAGGGCATTTTAAATTTGCAACAAATTTTTCTTCCTGTGGAGCGTGACCAATTTTTAAAAGTCTTTTTATTTTGGTTACATTCTCTGTGCTTGTTGTCTGTTGTCTCTTTTTATTCCTGGGCCTGACCTAAGACATAAATAAGCAGAAGTTTGTGGAGCTAGAAAAGAAACACAGGGAGTCTGTAAAACATCCAACAAAGGATGGCTGCAGCACAGGCAAATTGTACAGGGGGCTTGAATAATCAGTTTAATAAAATTATCCCGGCTGTGCTCTGTGACGCATGCACCCGTTAATGGAGTGTCATTGTTAAACTGCCGGCTTCGCCCATTATTAACGATGTCCTACGGTCAACCACACACTGATAATAAAACCACATAAAACCCAACATAACTTCAACAGACAAGCCTAATGAAATTCTTTGCATTACAAGCAAAGTTATGGTAATAAGCATTGGTGCTGTGGAGCAGCGTTAAGGGTTACAAGGCAACAGAGGAGAAAATTAAAAAGATGAAGTTGTAGCCCATGATGGTTATTTTGGGCGAATCAGAGGAGACAAAATCTAGTCCAGGCTGAAGCAGAACTAGCAGCAGCTAATGCTGCCTGCTCTCATAATGGACGGGCAAAGTTTCAAGGTTACCTGAATCCACTATTATTCTGAATGTGAGCCTTTAGTTCATGTGTTTGTTTGGGAGCTGAACACAGCGAGAAAGGGGTTTTGTGATTTCAGCCAGATGGGGAAAAACACTAGTATGCACAGGCACAGTAGTTTGAGTAAAGGTCATTGCTTCAGAGCAAGGTCTTACAGACTGAAGGGAAAGGTTTGTAAACAAGCTGATGCAAGCCTGAGCAGGTATTGGATCGAGAGGATGCACATCCAAGCGAGCATGCGTGTGTGGCTTCATTCACCGTGTTGTCAATACTCGCCAACCTCTTTTGTACCTTTAAAGTGGAACAAAATCAATGGCACACGTGACGACAGTAAAAAAAAATATTTTCTCAAAGCCATTTAATATCAAAGCAATCCAAAGTACAGTGAATTACGTAGGTAGAGTGCAATGTGTTCAAGAGCTGTCAATGAAGAGAAGATAATGACCTTCACGCAGAAGCTTTGAGCCGATTCTGAATTTGAAAAAAAGTTCTTAAAGGACAAAGACCAACAAATAAAACCATATCCAATTACCCAAATGGCTTATTCATAATGTGCAGCTGAGCAATTACATTTGTACAAAAAGGAGAGGATTGTATGTGGAATCTTTACAGCTCTAGCAGTACACAGGATGCATCCTGCATTCTTTTGCTAAGAATGCAGCTCGCTACTTTCTACACTGCAGGATAAATGAAGAGAAATTGCCCACTTTTTTGTCCAGGATGCATAACTGCAGCACACACCCACAAGCAAAACAGCTTTTGTGCCTCTAAAGCAATCATTCGCCCTTCAGGTTTTTTTTTATTCACACCCAGCTTGTTACTGATTTTGAGTTTTCTCTCCCTACAGGCTCCAAATGTCCCTCTTTGTTTCCCTCCTCTCCTCCCTCCCTCTCTCCCTCGCTTCCACCAATGTGACCATCCATAACCCTATACCGTCTCCTCCCTCTTTAAGTATCGCTCATTTTCTGGCCGGCCACTCCATCTTCCTCGTCTCCCGCTCCATCTTCTCCCCACCCCTCCTCATCCTTCCACCTGCCTGTGCAGTCACACCAGAGGCTGTTTGTCTCCGCAGGTGGAGGGTAGGGACTCCACACTGGTTTTGTAGATGGGCTTTTTCTGAGACCGGTCATCACTGCAGAGAGCGAGAAAAGGAAAGACAGAGGAGCATGATTATCAGTATATCGACCTCCCAGTAGGCACTAGAAAAGTATAAGTGGGGAAATTACAGAGTAGAACCGAGCGATGGAACCACACCTGGCTGTTGATGTGAAAGTCCTGTTTTCTCTCTATCGCTCCCTGGCTCTCTTTTTATGCACACATGATCACATACACACACCCAGCCACACTTGTCAGGATTAAACTTTCCTAAATGGTGTTGCACAGACACAGAAATCATGCGTGAAGCAGGAAGCTGGAAATTCATTATTTTTTATGCCCATATGGAAAAGAAGTTAATGAGCGAAGCTGCATGGGGTCACGGTGCGCATTAACATACTGTCAGCATCAGACTTAATGCGACTTTGGCTAATGCTCTAATGATTGCTGTGTCCTTTTATACACTTCATATAGTATCACGGTATTAAATCTGGTGCTACTAGCTAAAGCTTTCATGGGCAGAAAGTGAGTGCAAACACATGGGAGAGGAGGGCGCATGAAAGAGATCAAGGATAAGGTCAAGGAGGACAAACCTGCTGAGATAGGTTTAAATGAGCCTTTTAAAACACATAAAAGCACCATTTTGCACACATGTATGAAGGGGTTTTCTGCAAGAACACTTGGCAAACATAACACACAAGGTGAAGTGTGCATACAGCAAGGCGCACACAAAATACACAGACCACAACTGAAATGGCCTTGGTTCTCTCATGCGACAGAATGAAATATTGCAGCAATAGCCATATCTGTAATATAAGTCAAACTGCTGGAGGAGAGACTGGGCCTGAGTTAAGGAAAACAGGAAGGTGAGTGTGTGTAAAGAAATCAAACAATCACACAGGCACACACACACACATTCAGTCGCATTCAGATGCATGTTACCCATCAGATTCTGATGTGAGCACGCGAGGAAAGAACAAAGGGTTTGCTCATTATAAAAGAGGGGCAGACACAAACACTCCAACGTGACGTGGTTCCTTACATGGGTCCCTTGCTGGTCTTGGCCTGCCTGGCCCTGCGGCACAGGAACACACTCATGAAGAGGATGAGCACCAGGAGAGACGTGGCCGCCGCCGAGGTCATCAACATGAGACGGCCATGACTAGACTCGTACCAGGGGGCATCCTCTGTGGGACAGATCAATCAGTTATGAAAGGAAACATGCATCACACAGACTCTGAAATCAGCAAAACCATGAACGTCGCGCCTCAAGGCAAAGCTTCTAAAGGCGAGGTCCTCTTTGTCTGTGGAAGAAACGATTGTCTGGAGTTCAGAGTAAAACCGAGTGTTGTTCAATACGTCTGCATTTTCTTCCGACTTATTTGCATTTTTTTCCCTGTTACATGTTCCTATGTAACATTTGTAGATTGTGGAAGTTATGCTCTGTTTTTGAAGCAGTTGATGGAGTAACGTGACAAGTGAATGAGAAAAAACTGATTATGAGGATTTATTGCGGCAGCAAACACATGCTTCATCTACACACATGTACAGTAATTCCATATGTTAAGAGGATTTCTTAGCAGCTGCAGTCACACGGATTTGCACCAGGAATGTTTTCAGGTTTGTCCTGCACTTGTTCAACTTCAGAGCAACAGCAGTGACATGCAAGTGGCAAGATTTACCCGTCATCTTCAAGGATGAACAAACATTATTCCAGCATCTAAAAATTATTACCGTTTTAATTAGTACACGTGCTTACTAGAAAGTACTGGAGACAGTTTGGAGCGCAGTGACCAATGAGTCAATTGCAGCAGTAATAAGATAACCCTACCCTAATAAATAACATGCATTGGCTTAATTGCATTTTTAGAGGTTGCGTAATTTCAATGATTGAAATCACAAGGCTTATGAATCTTACTGTGCGAGAGGGACGGCATTTAAAAACTGCAGTGCATTAACACATTGCAGTCATCTCACAGGTCACTGATAAGGATGATGAAGACGGATGAAGTGCTGTAAATTGGATCAGCTGTAATGTTGTAATGAAATTAGTTCTCCAATTGAATACAATCTCTATGTTTCAAGGAAAAAAAGACAGTTTGTTAGTCAGATTCAGACAGAAAACTGTCACTGTGGAGACATTCATCTGCAAAAATCCTAATTGTTGTCAAGTGTCTGATTTTTAATGAATACCATTGTGTGCTGTAGTGAACTGCATGCTTTCTGATAAGATTAGAGAGTTCCATCTAAAGGTGTTTCACACCTGCTGTGTTGTGTTCAGTTAAATTGATTTACCTATTATTTATTTTCTTTGTCTTTCTTTTTTTTTTGTTTATGTTTTGTTAGATGGAGTGCTATGTGCTATCTATACTGTAGAATGAAATGAGTTTGGAATCTGGAGAACAAAAGTACCTGTATGAGTTATTTATTGACGCAACTGACAAGTTGCATCAATAAATATAAAAATAAAAAAAAATAAAATAAATTGATTTACGGTTCATGTGGATTGGTGTGATCACAGTCATTGAACTCGATTCCTTTGTGGTATGAGCGTGATCCCCTCTTGATCCGCCCCAACTTCAGGAGAATTGCACATTTTTGAACTAAACCAGCTCCTGTAGCCGGCTGCGCTGTGCATTACAGGCTGAGGACAACTTTGTAAACAACGAGCAGTTTGCCAGACACAAACATGAATGGAGGGTTGAAATGGAGCTGTGACAAAATATGCTGCCTTCTTGATTTTTGAGCAGACGACCATAAAACCCAATAGTTTGAAAAAATGCACAAAAAATCATGAAGTGTTCAACATGTTTTGCCAACAACTGCAGGAGAGTAGATTCTGACAGTAACAGTGTTGGAGAGCAACTAGTTACATATAATGAAATCACATAATTAAATTACAAAATAAACATAATTGTAATCAGTTATAGTTACTGAAGAAGAATGTGCGATTAAATTACAGTTACTTTTGAAAATATTAATCATTACAAAGGGGGTCACATCTGAATATGTTCTGTAAGAAATCTAGGCTATATGTTGAATAATATTCATTCTGTCGCTTTGCATGGTTTTGATGTGCACAATGTCCTCTTTTGCCATTTCCAGTCAAGGTTGTTTTGTAAAGTTTGATGTTATTCTGATGCTTTTGATTGGTTCTCTTGTTTGAATTTGCACATCTGCCATTAACACCGCCTATTTTAAACATTTTAAAATGGTTAACAGCTGAAAATATTTGTTAGAAATTTAGAAAAGTAATCAAATGTAATAGGTAACATTACTCTGATGAAGAAATTGAAATGGTCATAGTACTTAGTACATTTTAAATAGGGTAACTAGTAATCTGTAACCTATCACGTTTCCGAAATCCCAACCCTGTGAACGGAATGACAGCCTGTGTGAAACCAAACCAAAGAAAAGTATTAATGCAAATGAGTTGCAACTCGACCACCGACTTAGACCACTTGAACTGAATCACAGGTATGAAAACACCCTTAATCTAACAAATAAAATACAATCACAGAAACGCTGCTGAATCACATGCTTGCTATTTCACTTTGCTCCCGTGTGCACTTCTGTTTAACTTGATAATTCTGTGAAAAGAGAAGAATAAATCAAAGGTTGAGTGAAATCATCGCTTCTTTCATAATTACTATCTTCTTATCCTTTAAAGTGAAGGCACTTCTCTCATTGCCAGTCATTTGTTTTTATGTGTAATGCCTGTAATGTCTGTTATCCTTTCACCCATTTCAATTTGACATTCATGAGTTGATTTGACTTCTTGTCGCCTTTTTTATGTGAGGTGCTTTTATAAATGTCCTCACCTTGCTTTTTAATCATTTCTGTTTGCAGATAAATTAAAACCTCTGCTCTGTACTACATTACTTCCTCAGAAATTTAACGCTTAAAAGGTTTCTTACTTTCAAATGAAAACTTCTGGTCATGATGACATAGCTGCACCCACACACATGACCTTTCTGCCTGCCTCTGAGTGGCTGCCCAAGAGGAATTAAAACATTGTTTTGTCTAAGGGAATGTTGTAGAATTTCCCAACAGTTACAAAGAAAGACAAACCAGTTCTTAGAAACTGGAAGAAGGAAGCGATCGTTCAGACACAGTTGTTACGAATGACGACAAACCTTCTCCAGTCAGATCCAAACCCCTTCTCTTACCAGACAGCACAGTGATGCTGATGGTGCGCTTCTTGCTGAGGGACTCCACGGTGGGATGCTTGGCCAGGCAGGTGTACTCTCCTTCATCCCTCGCGCTCACCTTCTTCAGCGTCAGCGTAGAGGAGGGCAGGATCCAGTCGTCGCCCTGAGAGAGAAGGTGGAGGAGTCATGTAGGAGTCAGACAAACACAAAGCAAAGCAGAAAGTAGAAAAAATATTTTATTGGCTGGATTGATTGCAGCTCTGAGAAAATCCTACAAATTAAAATTGTGCTGAGCTGTGAGCACAGGAAAGAGGAGAATAAAAGATGCTCTCTGGCCAAAGAGAGAGAAACACAAAGACAGACAAGAGTGTAAAAGAGAGGAAGAGAAAGAAAATGGGCTAAAGGTCTTGTTTTGGCTGAGTTAGGTGTGAGTGAAGGACAAAACAGAACAAAATGGGCAGAAACAGAGAGACTGGCAACAGCAGTGGTGTAAAGACAGAAAAATCTGCTGTTGTCCGGTGCTGAGAAAAACAGTCCCCAAAGTCCCAAATGAAGTGTATTTACCTGAGCAGTAATCCCAATGAATGAACACACATCGACACAAGTCAATAACCCAGATAACACCATCATCCGCAAAGAATTATGCAGCAATAACACACTGTTAACACAACACATGATGAGATGGCAAGGGAGCAGGATGAATTGTTGACACAAAAATAGCAGCACTATTATGAGATAGAGCCCGACATGGGAGGAAACAAATAATAGGCCAAACACAAGGATTGGAAAACAAACGAATGCGGAGGAGGGGTACAAAAAAAAAAAAAAAAAAAAAAAATAAATTAAACCATGCAAATGATTTGGCTCCTGGGAGCTGCAGCACCGGCCAAGAAAGTCCATTTCAATTTGAATGGATCTGAATTAAGAGGATTTCCCATAAAGGCCAGGTCTGGCCAAAGCAGCATTTTGTATGCAAATCCACTGGCTCCCAAAGCAGTGGCCCGTTTCTGCCTCAGTCCTGCTGTCATTACCGGGGGCCAATGTGCCCACGGCAGCTGTCTGTCAAAGTGGCCGATTCTGACTCCACTCTCTGCCCCTCATCCTCTCCTGTCATACGAACAGCAGCTTACACACACAAGTAGACGCACCCCCACTTACATTTCATCTCGTCATTTCCTTAAATGCGTCTTTCCTCTTTTCAAAGGTCTTGTGATGGATGCAAATGGAACGCGAACTGTCTGACAGGTGACTCGTGAGTGCTACTGCGTCATAGAAAGACGGACCTGTCAGTCATGCTGGCAATAATTAATAGTCTCCATTAGATGACAGTGCTGCATATTCGACAAATTAAGACCAAAAACCTAAAGAGGGGGACAAACAGTATTAGAGGTTGAAACGTCCACTGAATTAGATTTGGACCAGTAAACCCATTTAAACCCGGATTAGGAGTGACCCTTACAAGCATATTAACCCTGCGCCGATTTATTAAAAAGAATAACAAAAAGTGAACTTGGCAATTAAGTCTGCTTCACCCTGGGATATCTTTGTAGTCGCATAGCTTTATTCAACACCTTGAAAGCGTAATTGCATTTTTTCACCACAAGGGCACACTGCATCCCCCCAACTCGTCACCTTCTTCCTGTTCTACATGCATATTGTCACTATGGCA
The DNA here is from genome assembly GCA_029783665.1 of Naso thynnoides. NCBI lineage: Eukaryota > Metazoa > Chordata > Actinopteri > Acanthuriformes > Acanthuridae > Naso > Naso thynnoides. The sequence continues at coordinate 9,492,737 of JAQLOL010000025.1, read as the reverse complement.
TTTTACACTGAGATGTCTTAATTTCCCTCGGGCGAGGGTTCCTTAGCTCAACTGAGAGCGCAGCTGAATAATTCAATACTGGTTAACCAAACATTGAAATCATTAGAAATGTTACCATGTAATTGTTTTCTGGTTGACTGGCTCTTGTCTAGACCTCATTAAACTATTATTTCTTTGTAAGTGGGCAAGCTGCAATCCCAAGCGAACAGTGGGCCTGAGCCAACCGGTCAGTTAATGCAGAGCCCTGACTTCAGAGAAGTGGGGATGAAAAGACAACAGGCGAGGGGAAACAAGTGGCTTGAGGAAGTCAGGAGGAGAAACAGAGACTTGATAAATTAAGAGAATGTTCGAGCAAAGCTGAGAGAGACGGAGGGGATTTAGAGGGACCGGAGCAAGGCAGGGAAAAAAATAAAGAGGTCACATCGAAGCTGGAGAGAGAGAACGACAAGTTTCTAAAAGCATAACAAGGACACTTCTATTGCACACACTCCTGACGCTTCTTACGTCCTTGTTCCACATGTAGTTTGGCTCCTCCGATGAGCTCGCGGAGCACTTCAGCACCACGTCCTCTCCCTGCCGCACCTTCAGCTCCTGCGGCATACCCAGGTAGCTGCTGTAGCCTTCCCTTGACAGTGACAGCTCCCCCATAACTGGAAAAAAAAACACAGCGAGAGTGAGGAGGCATGATTGAGCATTAATGAAGCAGGAAATTTAATGTACACTGAAGCTACCACTTTATGAGCTGGGGCCGTGACTGAACATATGTTTGCAGTGGTAGCAGCTGGTAAACACGCAGATCTTTTAAGTATATTTTAGACTCAAGTATGAATGCCTCCCGGTGGTGCAGACTGTACCAAGCGATCAATAATAATGATAGTGGGCTTCATCTTATTGAAGTCTTTAGAGGGGCAGTGTTGTGAATAATGGCTCATTTTCTCTTCCATCTCAATAGATGGCCCACGTCCATCCAGCTCCTGGATTCTCTCCCTCTCGGTCTCCTTCAGTCCCTTTGGTCTATTCTAATCTTTGCCTCTTATTGATTCGCCCCATGAGGCTGAGGAGCCTATCAAACAGCATCACGGTCGATTTGATGGCCACTGAGAAGATAGAGGACACTGATAATCTGACTAGCCACGCCACGGATGTCATTTCATGCAAGTGTGTATCCTACACCGATCGTTTCAAACTTGAGCCCAAGCAGGAGAATGCATCTTTGTTTGCTCAGAAAAAAAAAAACAAAAACAAGCCTATAGGCGACCTGTGATAGGCAACACGGTGTTTGCAGTGGATCTATATTTTTTGCTTTTGTTTTGTTGCACATCCTCTGCAGCCACACTGCATAGATATATCTCGTGCTATTAACTATTCATGTGTTTGTCTATCCCTCACTGTGAAGAAAGTTGTGTCCACAGTGTCCAAAAAAATTGTCTTTACTTCCTCCTGGCTGGAAATATGAGGAAATCTGTAAGGTTTCAGAGTCTCTCTGTTCTGTCTCCTCACCTACACTATTTAACAGAGTACATTCAGGTGTTTTATACTTGTTTAGCTTGTTAGACGTGTCAGTTTTCTCAGCCATGCTGTGCTATTCCTTATTAGAAAGTGAAACTCTGAAGCTGTGAATCTCATTCGCATTTTTATCCAGCTTATTGTCAGACTGCTGCAGGAATCTCTTTGTCCTCTGCAGGACACAAACAACATAAAAAATCTAAGGTTTCTTTATTTGGCAAATAGGACAGCCCTTACACATCTCACACCGCATGAACCCAGGCACTCACAATGCACTTTGAAGGCCAACTCCTCTGAGATCTTGTCTGGATCGGTCACATTTTCTGCATCGGACACACAGCGGTACGGACCCTCATAGTAGCTCCCTGCACGGGGGATATACAGGAAGAGACTCTCTGCAGTCAGCTCGGTTCTCATTGAATAGAAGCACCAAGCTCGCTCCCACACGGGATGCCACATCTGCATGTACTGTTCAAAGAAAGAAGGAAGAAAGAAAAAAAGAAAGAAAAAGACAGTGAAAGAGCATTATAATGGTGTTGGTGGACATGTGCTTCTATGTACATTTTGAGAATATTGGAGCTAAATATCAGATTCAGGAGTAATCAAATCGTAACAGAATCACATGACACAGCATTCTGATGAACATTTCATGCTTTTGAGCAGCTTTCGATTGCGTTAAACCACATTCAGTCAGCTGCTCCGACATTTGCATAGAGCATCAGACGGCCCGTTTAGGGTGAAGCCTTTCAAATTAGCTTCAGTTATAAAAGTTACGACATGTGATATTGTCAGGGTTGGGAAGGTGACTCTAGAAATGTGATAGGTTACAGATTAGTAGTTACCCTATTGAAAATGTAATAAGTAATGTAACTATT